>JAULJZ010006998.1:0-16736 GCA_032270985.1 Heliamphora pulchella | reverse complement strand
GTGAATCCATAGGTGGAATACAGTACACCAGTGACAGTAGTCAGGAGGTCTTCCAGGAGCATCAGACTGCCACAGCGGTTTTCACCGTCCCTGTTCTACATTCTGCTAACTGACAATGGTGAGCTAGAAAATTATGCAGAAGCCTTGCAGACCGAGAGTTCGATGAAGTGGGAGTCAGCAATGAAAGATGAGATGGATTCTGTGCTGACAAACCAGGCATGGGAGCTGACTAGATTGCCAGCTGGAAAGAAGACTTTGCACAACAAGTGAGTATACAGAGTGAATGAAGAACATGATGGTAACATGCGCTACAAGGCAAGGTTGGTTGTTAAGGGATTTCAGTAGAAGGAAGGAGTTAACTTCACTGAAATTTTCTCTCCGGTTGTGAAGTTGACAATGATTAGAACAGTGCTAGGAATTGTAGCTGCAGAGAGTTTGTTTTTGGAGCAGTTGGATGTTAAGACTGCGTTCCTTCACGTTGAATTGGAAGAAGATATTTACATGAGCCAGCCTTAGGGATTTGCAGTGAAAGGCAATGAAGACATGGCCTACAAATTGAAGAAGAGCTTTTATGCTCTAAAACAAGCTCTAAGGCAATGGTACCAGAAGTTTGATAGCTTAATGCAGAGTACCGGGTTTACCAGGCTAGAGGCAAATCATCGCTGTTATGTCAATAGTTTTGACAGCTCATATCATTTTGCTGTTGTACATAGATGATATGCTCGTTGTCGGGTCGTGCATCGAGGAGATTAATAAGCTGAAGAAGCAGTTGTCAAAGAAATTTGGCGTGAAGGGTTTGGGAGCTGCCAAGCAAATCCTTTGGATGAGGATAGTCAGAGACAGAGCCGCAGGGACCGTGGGACTATCTCAGGCAGAGTATGTAAAGAAGATACTGAGCAGGTTTAACATGGATGGCGCAAAACCTGTCAGCATGCCTTTAGCTAACCATTTTAGGCTAACTAGGGATTAGTCTCCAAAGACAGAACAAGAGTTGGACCATATGAGTAAGGTTCCATATGCATCGGCTATTAGTAGTTTGATGTATGCTGTGGTTTGTATCAGACCAGATATCGCATATGCAGTGGGAGTAGTCAGTATATACATGAGCAATCTGGGGAAGCAGCATTGGGGTGCTGTCAAATGGATTCTGAGATATCTGAAGGGGACTATAGATACGTCTTTGTGTTTCACGAGGATAGGACTGAAGCTGCAAGGTTATGTGGACACTGACTTAGCTGGCGATATTGACAATAAGAAGAGCATCACTGGGTTTTTCTACACTTTGGGCGGCACAGTGGTGAGTTGGGCTTCAAAGCTGCAGAAGATTGTGGCGCTTTTTACTACAGAAGCAGAGTATGCTGCAGTGACAGAGGCTGAAAAGGAGATGGTGTGGTTACAGGTTCTGATGGCTGAGTTGGTAAGTAGATTGATAGAGGTACACTTTTTAGTGATAGTCAGAGTGCCATTTTTCTTACTAAATACCCGGCATTCCACTCCAGAACAAAGCACATATAGCTGCGATATCACTTCATTCGCTCTTTGCTGGACAACTATCAGTTGCATCTTGAAAAGATTAGTGGAGTGAAGAATCCAGCCGACATGCTGACTAAAGGGGTCAACATTGACAAACTGAAGCTGTACTTGGCTTCAGTTGGTCTTCAGGGTTAGAAGATGGAACGTTAGATCACATCGGTGTGATTGGTTGTGCTGGTGGTTTCAAGGTGTTAGTGAGTTTGATGGGATATCTCAAGGCTTGGAGTGGTTTTACTTCAAATGAGAGAATTATTAAGTTGAATGTGAAGAAAAAATCAGTTTTATAATAGACCGATCGATCAGTGGTGTCTGCAGACGAGAAATCGAGAGCAGTGAAAGACCGCTTGATAGACTGATCGATCCGTCTTTAGACCGATTTATCGATCGGTCTATGCGAGGATCGCCTGTTATAAGCTGCTACGGTTGCAGCAACCGCATAAGTTGTGTTATTTTTCTTCTGATATTTTATATTCTTCTCCCAAGAACTTTTTTCCCTTTGTAACCTTTAATCATAACAGTGAAGTGTGTGATCCCGTGGACGTCGGCACGACTTGCCGAACCACGTAAACCTTGTGTTTGTGTGTGATTGACTCTCTTTCTCCCCTTTTCGTTATTATTCCGTGGTTTGTGTGATTGTTGTTGATCTTGGACGGGATTAGTAATCGCGTTCTAATCCCCAATAATAAGCATGTACGGGGGATGGTAAGCAACGTGAGTCCAAGGTCCTCACTTGTATGTGTCATGTGCTAGTGTACTTTGCCTCCGTCTGAGTGCAGTCTGGTTATGTTGCTCCATTAATAGAACTGACTTTGTTGTCTGTCAAGCGAGCCTTTTGCTACTTTACTTGGACATTAGCCTGTGCATTTACTTGTTGCTAACTTTGGATGCATGCTTGTGCTTTTTGCGAGGTAATTGTTGGAACTTGCTTGGTGAATGTACAAACCCAAAGATCCCCTTATGTATATTCCTTAGAATAACCTCAATCTTTTTCTGTGTATGGTTGTTGCTAGACAGCCTAGACCTGTCTTCCAATGCAAGCTGCAAGCAGGAATCTGGCCATAATCCTAATACTTGGTTGCAACATTTAGAAAAACAAAGGCTGCAAGAAATTTAGATGTCCTAGTTTCCATCATCCCCAAAAAAGAAATAGTCTGGTCAGCTCAGTTTGTATCCACTTGCTGACTGGTCCATCTGCATTAAGTTTGTGCTAAGGTTTTTATGGGAGGAGCATCCACCAGACATGGATAGGTTTTGCTCTTAATCTTCAGCCTTATTGAGGACCTCAATTTTTTTGCCTAGTTGGCCTCCTTCAAGTCTCAGAGTCATGGCATGGTCAAATTTATGGTTTCCCTCATATAACTCTCTGTTTCTGTTCAACAAAGAGTCTGGATTGGTGCAATGACCTTAGATTTCTGTATGTTGGTCACTCTATGGCTTGAACCAAGCTCATATTTAACCTTTCGCTGACATATTTGGAATGGTTCTCTCATCTTTTTGATTGCTGCTTATATAGGGAATCAACCTGACCAGTCTAATGTTTAATAAAGTTATCAAAAAGTATGTATTGCATAGGAAAATGTATTATTCTACATCGACGAAGTTAAATCATTGTCAGGCAGGGTTTCTACAACAATTTTCTCAGGGTTTGGGAATGGTGTTTGAGCAATATGCTTGATTTTGGGACTCCTTAGGCATGGGCTGGCGTATCACTAAAAACCTGACTCCTACTTGGATCCTGTCCAGTTTAGTTAAGAAAAGATCAAGTGTGGTGTGTATATTACCTGCTGAAACAGAAGTGGTCACTTTCCATCTAAAACCCCCAAGTGTGTTCCATATTCAAGCAAAGGTTATCTAGCTTTCTGAACCTATAGGTTAATTTCAAAATAATAATCTTCTTACCTGCTGAAACAGAAAATCTCTCTCTCTCTCTCTCTCTCTCTCATTCTTAGACAATTGAAGAGGTACATGCATTCTTTTTTTGCTTGAAACTTTAGATCCATTCTATGAGCTTTTCTCAAAATATTGTGCTTTACATCGTGCAGATTGATGTTGAGAATCCATGTGTAATTATGAGTCAAGACAAAAGCAGAGAATTTTTGCATTCAGGGAACGACAAAGATAAATTTAAGGTGAGAACTGAACCCAAGAACTCTTGCAAATATAGTTGTCAACTGCATACATTCCAACGATATATCTGTCAAATGCATCCACTTGGAGGAGTGCTTGTCTCCTCTCTTTGAAGTCTCCTAAGCATTGTCTTTCAATTGTGTTTTGCCAACATTGAAGATAGGCTGCATGCAGGGATACATATCCTTTTACCTAAATTGTGCACCATATCTCATAAATCCTGAGATACTGACAAGCATGCTACTAACCAGTATTAGTTGATCTTCAGCTGTAGATCTTTGTGAAAAAATTAAAATCAATAAATGCAATAACAGAATTTAATATCATATTCTTTTCAGTTTCTTTGTGTGTCAATGATTTCTGGTAGAAATGGGCCTCACTTGTGATAGCTTTTTATATGGTTTTAGAAAGTTCGAGACTCATATGACCTTTGTTAGTTTTAAAAGGAAAGGATTTAAATTGAGATGCTGAATTGCTGCAGATTTCATGATTTAATGACTACCTATGTAATGTGCAAATGTGTTTAGAAACTGATTTAATTTTTTTGTTAAAAAAATAAATTCTTCCATGTTTTTTAATTCTGACTAACAAGTGATGTTAACTATAAGTGATTTTGTTGCATTGACTCAATTGCAGTCCTTACAGATCTATTTTCCAAAGGGCTGTTGTCCTTGCATGTTAGCATAAATGGACATTGATGGCAACATGGCTTTAATAATCAATTGAATTTAAGTACTAATTGCATCAATGGCGAGAAACTGATCTCATGACAACCAAAAGGGAGGCCTGGGGTTATGGAGTCAATTCTTCAATATTAAGAAATAGGGTAAATTACACTTACCTCTCTTGAGGTTTCTGACAAAAATAGAAACATTCTCTCTGTTTTTTGAAATATCACTGCCATCTCCTTTAATTTAGTTGTTTGCCTCACGTTAACCCTGTTATTAAGTTATCAATTAGCTCAAAAGTTTAAGCTGTTAGGAAATGGGCCCAACAATATATATCAAGCTATCCAGCACTCTCCCTCACGTGCAACCCTTTCTCATATGTGGATAGGCGAGCAAACTGAATAGGTGCACCAACACAGTGCACAATAATAAATATAAGAAAACACATCACGAGACTTGAACCCAAGACCTCGTAGAACAAGAGCTCTGATACTATGCTATTAAGTCATCAATTGTCTCAAAAGCTTGAGCTGTTAGGAATTGCGCCCAACAATGTATATCAAGTTATCCAACAAACCCAATTGTTAAACATCCGTTACTGACATAACATGAAAAAATTTAACTGTTTAATTCATCATTGATATCGCCATTTTGCCCTTACCTCTCTCTCCCTCTCTCTCTCTCTCTCTCTCTCTCACCTCGCGTGGAATGGAAGATGTAGCTTTGAAAGATTTTAAAAGCCACTGCTTCCCTAGCCACCGCCGCCGCTTCTCCAGCCGCTGCTTCCCCAGCCACCACCTCTACCATCCTCTACCCATCACCCACAAAGGGTTGAGACACCACCAGACCACCACCTTCCAGCTGCGGTGTCACCTGTGAACTCCACCTGTGCCGGTGAGTTCCTCCTCCATCTTGTCGGCAACCACACCCACAATGTGAGCATCTTCTCCGTCAATTCCCTCCTCGTCCCATTTGAGTTTCGATCCAACGACCTCCGAAACCCAACCTCCGTTGGATCTCAACATCACCAAAGCCCTCATCGACGGCTGCAATTTCAATGTTGCTGCTTCGTTGCTGATCGCCTTGGCACGTCGTCGATGAGTTCGAATTTGATTTCAATAATTCAATCTCTAGAGGCAGGGGGCTTCTCGATCTCTTTGACAGTTTGTTTTTTGGTTCAATTCCTGAGAGTTTAAGTGGGCTGAATTTGGAGAAATTGAATCTTTCATACAATATTTTTTGTGGGATGTTGTCGCCAAGTGTTGGGAAATCGAAGTTTGGAGTGGGGGATTTTGAAGGGAACAATCCTAGGCTTTGTGGGTCTTCATTGAGGAACTACAAAGGAAGCTCTGGTTTTGTTTGACGGCTTCGCCATTGGTTTTAGGTGTGCCCGAATTTCCCCCTTCTCAATATCCATATGCAACATGCATGAGGATTTAGCATATGCATTTTCCATCTCTAGATTGATGCTTTTCGCAATTCAATTCAGCATCCAAGCACATTTGAGTATTGGTTGGGTGGGGAACTTCTAAGGGGACTAAGTAAGCTAACGGCATCGGAGGAGGAAAAGAGGGAGAAAGATGGGAAATAAGAGCACTGTGAGTGTAGAGAGAGAAAGTGAGATCCATTGATGGTTAGGGTTAAATTGGTAAATTTACAATTATTGTTAACAACGTTAGGGCAACAATACTGACATGAGAGACCAGTGATATTTTAGAAAGCAGAATGGGTGTTTTTGTTAGAAATCTCAAGGGAGGACAGTGTAATTTACCGAAAAAAATAAAATAAAATAAATGAGCCTAGAAACTATTTACATAAGACTGATTGCATTGACATAAATTTGACTGGTATTGTCATCTGCCAAAAGGCAGTCCCCTATAATATGTCAACTGTAACTTTGAAATAAAATTTATTTGCTGATTTTAATGATCTACCATTGCAAAATGTATTTGTGGTGTCTTGAAATGTTCTCGAACTATTAAAGCATGGGTAATTCAGCTACAAGTTCTCATTTTGTGACTTGTTTAGGGATGAGTCCCATTACAAATTAATATCATGATAAGTAATTTTTCAAAATAATGTACCTAAAATACTCTCTATATGATAGATTTATCCGCTTAAAACCAATATATACAAATATACATATCCTAAAATAACAACTACCAAATAGGAATGGGATCCCAATAAAATCAGAGAGAAAATCTCGGCAAAAAGGAATGAGACCCCATTGGACAAGAAACACAAAAACTTGCACATCGACTTGGTTTCTACTTCAAAATGCATATGATTCAACCCTAGTTTTAACTGAATGTATTCGAGAATCTTCCACACCTTGGTTATAATCTATTTTCGATCAGAGACAATACAACGTAAATCAAATCTAGGGCAATTTGACGGTATTTGTTCTCATTTTCTTGTCATAGCTGGTGAAATGTCTCATTTATATCTTTTGACAATGAAAAAATGAAAACAAATTCTCATTCAGATTCTAATTTTACTGCAGAAACTGAGAATATTAGCAAAAAGTGTTAATAAGAATGAAAAAAATGTACGTAGAAATTAATGAGATTACCGAATGATAAAATTCACTCAGCAATCAAACAAAATAAGAAGTTAATTTGAAAATGAGAACAAATTTACATTCAAATTGTAGTGAAGTTGTAGAAAATAAGAACGGTAATAAAAAGTATAAATGAGAATGAAAGAAATGTACCTAGAGGCTAATGAGAAGTTCAAATGATAAAATTCACTCCTAAATCAAAATAAAACTGCAAAAATGGGCTATTTTTCATGAAATAAACAGATATAAATTTCATATTGAAAATAGAATAGACAACTACTGATTGTGACTTATCTTTAATCAAGATCAACCACAATTTTTACTTAAAGCATTTATGTTGAAGCTGAGAACCTGCATCTTTGAACCCTAATGTATGTACCACACATTTACCATGTGTGCGGGATTTTATTGAAGTTGACTTCTCTATATTTGTTGTGGTTACATATAAACGATCTACTGGAGGGTGCCCATTTATTGCTTACACAAACACGATTATATGTTTAGCTGTACATGCATTGGATGTGAAAATGGAGTTCTCACGGATCTCATCACCTCTTCATGCTTCTTTTCTTAAAGTTATGTGCAATCACAAGGAATTTGATGTGTTCAACGTAGCCTTGATGATGAAGTTATTGGCTTGAGTAATATCAATTGATGGTGGTTGTGCTTTACTAACATTGGATTATTCAGTTCTTTTTCAAGGCAACACTTCTCCATCAAGTGGATGATCTCCTTAAAAGTATTAGGAACCAGCTCAGTAATGCAAATGAAGTGGTTGATGAGCTTGAATCATCAATCAGACCGATTGAAAAAGAGCTTAATGAGTTGCAAGTAAAGATTAAAAATATGGAACACATGGAAGAAATATCTCAACAGGTACAGCTGTTAAAGAAGAAGCTTGCATGGTCGTGGGTATATGATGTGGACAAGCAGCTTCAGGAGCAGAATGCAAAAATTGAGACACTGAAAAGCCGTATACCTAAATGCCAAACCCGAATTGATCGGCAAATCGTGAGTTACCTGCATCTTGGTACTTTTTGACTTATAATCTTTTAGTATCTTAATCACTCTAAGTGCCTTTTTGGTTGCCATGATGATTCTAGTATATTTACCTGGTTGATTTGGGCTTTGAATGATCTCTTAGTAAATTGTTTTTTTCTTCCTCTTTGTGTTAGGTTTTCTACATATATCCAAATTGCTTCAGCTTTTCTTTCTTATCTGTTCATTTGGCCATTGGCCTCGCCGATGAGCGGGGTTTGTGTTAATTGTGTTGAAATTCAATTGTTCTTGCTTACACCAGTAGTGGGGTTCATTGAGGGTTGGTGTGTGTTGTGTGCCCCTTTTTCTTTTTGGTGGATGGGAAGGGTTAGAGGGTGGGCGTCAGGGGTTGGTGGTGGTGTTGTGTAGGTAGGAGACTGCAATTGGTGTGGGCAACAGTCCCATGCCCATGGGGCCCGTGGTGAATATTTGGAAGGTGTTTAATGGACACTCATTTGAAAGAGTATAAGCGCTAGTTGTAGAACTAAAGTTGATGTTTTTGAGCTCCCTTTTTTGTCTTTGGAGTTCTCTTTCTTTATTATTCTATTGGTTTATTCATTGAATAATATGTAGAGTACAGATGTGTCTGTGCTAGCTCTCATTTTTCCCCTCTTTACACGTGTCCTGATAATATTCTTTATTTTGTGTAATTGGTGTTGGCAATAATATTAATACGTAGCGAATACATGGTAGTGCAGTCTTAACCTTTTAATGAATTCATTTTATCCGTGTTAATTTTGTTTTACTTGTATTATCATTTTGATTGAATTGGTCAGCTCTTTAAACCCGAACTTTCACAGTTTCACCTGACAATATTGTAATCATTATTCACTTACAATAGATACAGGGCAAACAAATTGGTGTTGCAAATCTATATATTTAGATGCTTGTACAACAGTTTTTGATGATTGGAATTAATGTACTGATATTGAATGTCTCTATAGCCTTAAACTTTCACGGTGAAATAAGCGTTGAAACCCCAAAATCTCTCTGCTGTTTCCTCTGGTGTTAATGATGTTCAAAGATTATTTGTCTCTACTGTCTCTCTGTTGTTTCCTCTCATCACTTCCTGTTTGATTTATCCTTTTTGACAATCAAGTTTTGGATACGGTTATCATCTATTGCACGTCCAACTTACACCAAGATGCATGTGAACTTGATGCCATGCGTAGTAGCTCATTGACGATTTCATTTTTTATTCTTTCATGCAAATAATGATTCTCCGACAATGGTTATATTTTTGTTCTTTAGTTATGTTTTGTAATGACACTTTTCAGTGAACACGAACTGCTGAACATGGTAAAACAAGATGAGAAGCACCAACAATGGTTCTGTTAGAGTATTTATTTTCTATTATATCTTCTGTATTTAAGGGTACTAGTGTTATTGTGTTGTGAAGTATTTTAATGTAAATAGATGTCAAGTAGAGGGGTCTGATTAAGTTTTTAAAATACTAATTTCTTCTCTCTTTTCTTCTCTCTTCTCTTTCTCTCAAACCCAAAATATTTAGTTCATCTTGAAACAATTTTGTTTTCTTCATATTACTACCTCTCTAGAGTGTGCCTAATCATTCTTTCACGATTTTCTTTCATACGAAAGAGTTCTATAAATCAATTCTGCACTTTAACTTAGTATTAGCGCACTTTGATTAACCCTAGAACGATCCGTAGCATTCTGGAATGTATCGTGAGATAAATATGACGTATTGACGTTATATTCCGTACGATGACGTCAACGTGACATTAGCAGGTGGTACGACCGGCAAAGATTGCCGACTACATGGGTGGTCGACTCGTTTTAGGTTCCTGGTAATTATGGTGATTTTTGAAATTTTTTTTTGAAGTTGTTTGATGCTCCATTTGAGTCTTTGAAGTCTCTAGCTTTTTCAAAAACCCTAGCTTTCGATATGCAAATTGTGTTGTCCTTCGCCATTTTCGATGGTCCAAATTCACCTTATAGGTGTTGAAACTACCTGCCTGGACAATCTTTTTCTTGATATGGTGTTTTTCATAGCTTCCAGTTGCTTTTTGTTTTTTTTTTCCCTCCAGTCGGCGGTGCCTCTCTTGTTTAGTTCTGGGTTCGCAATGTGCTTCTAGGTTTGTGATTGTTGCTTTTGGCATCATGACGTGCTTCTGAGTTCATGATTGCTTTTGGGTTCCTTGCTGTTTGGTTCACGATTGCTGTATGATTTTGTTTGGTTCGTGATTCTTGTTGGTTCGCGACGTGCTCTTTGCTTCCCTGTGAGGTTATTTTCCGTTGCAATTCTCTGTTGGTTGTGTGCAATTCACACTGGGTTGAGTAGCCATGGTTGAGACAAAAAGATTTTGATCTCAACGATGATGAGTTGCCTCACTATATTACCTTTAAGCATTTGAATGGACTGAATTATTTGGCATGAGGATATGCATTTAAAGTTTTTCTTCAAGGGATGAAACAATTGAGTTACATTACCGACCTTTCCTGACCTTTCCCCTACGAAAGAAGATTCTATACTTGTAGATTAGGAAAATACAAGTTGGCTGTGGTACTGTTTTGAGCCCCATATTGCCACTACAGTAGAGTTTTGTGATACGTCGAAAAAGATTTGGGATTCTCTTATTGACTTTTTCTCTAAACAAAGTAATTTTTCCCGAGTATACAAGTTGTATGAGCAATTTGAAGAGTCTTTGATATTAGTAGTTGCAATATCACCTTTTAACCATTGATTTTGTGCAATAGAGGCTTCATTGAGAGGATTTTATGGTTGCATCTCTCCTTTATGGTTTGGACCTGACTTGCGTGGGTTTAAAGATCAGATTCTTGCCGGTGAGACTTTACCTACTGCTGCTAATCCCTACTCTATGCTCTTATATTCATTCTTGGGCCAGTCATTTGTTGCTCCTAGTTCTCTTCCTATTTTAGAAGTTTCGGCTTTAGTTTCCAGTGGTGGTCACATCAACAATTATAGTGCATGTGGAGGTTGTTCTGTACGATGTGGATCTTGTTGTGATGGTCGGTCTTGTAATTGTTGTGATCAGAAATTGAATTATTATGGTGGCATTTATCATGTAGAACCGTATTATTGCAAAAATTATGGTAAACTCTACAATGCTCATTGTGTCACTGATGGGACTCTCTAGCATCAACCACCTATCCCATAAGCATCCTCTAGTCCAGTCGCTTCTCCATTCGATTCTCATGATACTCTCACCGCCCAGCCTAGTGAGTTAGTTCAGACTTAATGCATTGCTCATCCTTCCACTTACTTTGGTAAACTTAGGTAATGTTGCATGCGTTGTTGTTTTATCTTCTACTTGGGTCAGATTCTGGCACCAGTTCTCACGTCTGGTAATTCATCCTTGTTTTCTAATTTTACTCGTACTCACCATTGTATTAATCTTAGTTGATGGGTCATCTTGTCCAATCATTGGCAGGTGTACTTGATCCCAAATCATCTCTTTCCTTGTCTTCTAAGTCTTTTTGTTCTTGGCTTTCCTTTTAATTTGCTCTTTTTAGTCAATTAACTAAAATCTTAAATTGTTCTATAACCATTTCTCTTTCTTTTTGTGTTTTCACGACCTTCAGACCTAGAAAATGATTAGTTCAGGGCATGAGAGAGATGCTTATAGTATGTGGATACTGATCGCCTGTCTAGTCCCCCTGCATCTGCGTTGAGTGCTTTTGTTTTTTCTCTTCAATGATAATTGCATTTCGTCCGCGGTTCAGACAAGCAGGTAACAACTACTATTAATATTTGGTATCACACCGGCTAACGAAAAACTCTTATTGTTCAGAACATCAGCTGTAAAAGCACAAGCCGACGGAGCAGCCAAATTTGCTCAGTCATCCCTCTTTGGCCAAAATTGAAGTTAGTTATTTTTTCTTTGACTTCCTTGTTTAATTTTTAGTGTGAAGCTTAGCTTTTTTCTCATAGTTGTCATGGTCGTGCCCCTGAGTCTTTTGAGGTAGTCCAGATGGACATTTGCAGTCCTTGAACTCCTACTGTTAATGAATATTTCTATTTTTTTTTCTTTGTCGATTTTTCTCGTATAACTTAAGTTTTTTTTTTAATGATGAAACACCGGTCTGAATTACCTAATATTCGTATTTTCATAATGAAATTCTGACCCAGTTGACTATTTTGTTAAAGTCCTTTGATCTAATAATTTTTTAGAATACATACTCTGTTGATGTTTTTTTTTTTTGTGTTATCGTGGTATCATTCATCAAACTAATTATGCTCATACTTTCCAACAGAATGGTGTTGCTGTGCGTAAGTATCATCATTTATTAGATATTGCATGTACCTTGCTTTTTCACATGCATGTACCCGAACATTTTTGGGTGACACTGTTCTTACTGCATGTCATTTCATTAATCATTTGCCTTCTGCTGCCCTTCATCAAAAGTTTCATTTTTTCCTCTTATGCTCTGCTTCTTCTTCCTTCTCCCTCCTCCCTCACTCCTTGAGTATTTGTATGCATTGCTTTTGTGCATGTTCTCGATTTCGACCTCGATAAGCTTTCTCCTCGGTCCCGTAAATGTGGTTCTTGAGTACTCTTGGTCTCAAAAGGCATACAAGTGTTGTAATCTTGACTATCATCCTTATTTTGCCGGTGCTGATATTACTTTTTTTGAGTCTATTTTTTTGTTTTTTTACTTCATTCGGCCAAGAGTTATCATCCGACCTTATCTGCTGTCGTGAAGGGGAGTTGGCGTCTTTGATGTTACCGTTTCCCCTTCTCCTTGTGTAGTTTTCCTCTCCTCGTCCCTCCTTATCTGCTATCGTGAAGGGGAGTTGGCATCTTCGATGTTACCGTTTCCCCTTCTCCTTGTGTAGTTTTCCTCTCCTCGTCCCTTGCAGGTATATCAACGTTTTTGAGATCAACATGTCGTTTCTTTTGTCTCGATACCATCATCGTCCACGTCGGAGGCTCTTGATTCATCTCCTCCTCTTCTTGGTTATGACTTATCCATCGCCTTACGCCGAAATAATCGTAATTGTACTCAACACCCTATTGCTCAATATGTTTGCTATAATCATGTCTCTTCTTATCTTTTTCCTTTGCTAGTGTCTTATCTACTGTTTTTATTCCCACTTCTCATAAGTAGGTCATGTCTATGTCTTTGTCTGGATGGAAGCAAGTTTTGGATGAGGAAATGAGTTCCTTCATTTGAATCTCATTTGGGAGCTTACCCTTCACTCTTTCGGGAAACAAATTGTTGGTTGTTGCAGAGCGTATATTGTCAAATATCTTCTTGATGGGATCGAGCGTCTTAGACATATGGTGTTTGATTATTTGGAGACCTTTTTGCCCATGGCTCGCCTAAATTCTGTTCGCATTCTTTTTTCCATTGTTGCTAGTCGTTCTTGACCTTTGTATCAACTTGATATTATTATGCATTTCGGTGATCTTTAGGAGGTCTATATGGCTCAGCCTCCTGCTATGGTGTGCTTGACAGCGAGAACCTTGTTTGTTGCTTGTGTAAGCCTCTATATGGCCTGAAGCAATCTTCTCATGCCTGGTTTGATCGCTTCAACTTCGTTGTCTTTGCTTGTGGTTTTTGACGTTTCACTTCTGATCATTCAGTGTTTGTTCGTCATTTTTTTGTTGGTACTATTTTGCTGGTTGTTTTTGTTGGTGATTTCATTATTTTGGTGATGATTTTGATGGTATATTTGGTTTAAAACGGCATTTGGCCGAACATTTTTATACCAAGGATTTTGGAATTCTTTGTTACTTTCTTGGAATTGAGATTGTCCGTTCCTCTTAGGGATCTCGTTATCCCAACGCAAGTATATTCATGATCTTTTATCCGAGACTGGGTTGCTTGATGCTTGTTCGGTTGATACACCAATGGATTCTACCGTGAAGCTTGATGCCGAATCTGGTGATCTATTTTCTGATGTTGGTTGTTATTGTCGCTTGGTTGGTAAACTCATTTATCTCATTGGTACTCATCCTGACATTACGCATGTTGTTGGGATGGTTAGCCAATAAATGTATGCTCCTCGCTAGTCTCGTTATAATGCTTGTCATATCTTGCGATATTTGCAGAGTGCTCGTGGTTTATTATATTGGCTTTTTGATGCTTTGTGATAACTAAGCAACATTTCTTATTACCAATAATTCAGTCTTTCGTGAGCGGATTAAACATATCGAGATTGATTGACATTTCGTCCGCGATTTGTTGATGCAAAAAACGGATTATCATTCCTTAAATTCGTTCGGCTGATCATATCGGAGATATCTTTACGAATCCCTTACCTCGTCCATCCTTTACTTGTCTTTCAAGCTGTGCATATTTGATCTATATGCTCTAACTTGAGGGGGGAGTGTTTAGACTATTTATTCTGCCTGATTAAGTTCTTTAAACACCTAATTTATTTTCACATTCCTTCTCTATTTTCTTTCTCTCAAACCCTAGATATCCAGTTTTTTGCACTTTAATTGGTTATGCAGCTTTATTTCATCCATCTTGCGTTCTACACTCATACTTTTTTTTCCCCTCAATTTGGGATTTTTGTGAAAAAGTAATTGATTACAGATGCTTTATTTGTTGCATGCAATTATTTGTTTTCCTTTATTTGTAATGGTTAGGAAAGGGGGTTCATTTAAACATTACTAAAACTTTTAATATGTTATCTGGTAATTTGTATGTTTGGCCCTTTTCTTAATCTTTGTTATTCACTTATGCTGGTACATAATATTTAAAATGAATCTAACCTCATTCTTTGTGGCATAATGTGTATCTATAGCACCTTATATTGGCCGATGTAGAAAATCCTCGTTATTACATTGACTCCTTTTGGACATCCATTTGTAATGTATCGGGTTTTAGTTACCATTGTCCGTATCACAATCAGATGATTTAGAAGATGATAGGTGTGTTTAATTAACAGGGTAAAATGGAAGAATTGATGGATCACTTGATGAAGAAGAAAGCTCAGATTTCATGCATGATGGAAAGGACATCAGAAGCGAGGAGAAAGAAAGATGAATTGCAGCAGTCTCTCTCTCTGGTATGTTGGTAATTGAACATCTCCTTGTATGAAAAGGGCAATTAAAGATGGCCAGATAAAATCTTGCCAATATTAAATTATAGCCGTTTCCTACCAATATCTGTCTTGCAGTTCTTTCTTTTTCCTTTTTATTCACTTGTCTTTGTTCTTCACTTTCCTTGATTAGTTTTCATTTCTTCCACTTCTTTTTTTTTTTCGACACTTGAAAATTTTAACGATCATGGTGCAACTAGAAAATACACTGCTCTCCTTGGGGTTACTTTCCATCTCTGAAAACCATGCACTTTTTGCATTGTATCTTCGTTAATATTCTTCTAGTAAAATTATAGACTAAACATTTATATAAGTTGCTTTTTGAGGGTTGCTTGGATGTCCTGAAAGCTTTTTGGTAAGTAATTTTGTGTCAAATATGAGATAGTTAATCTCCTATTTATTCAAAGTTTATTTCTTAGGCTACAAAAGAACGCCTTGAACTAGAAGAAGATCATGGCCGTAAAACAAACCTCATCCAGAAGATGCTGAAGTGGGTGAAGTTGTTTGAGCAACAAATTCATGACATTCATGAGCAACATATTAAGTGTACACAGGTTCTTTTCTCCCGGTGTTTCTTTTCCTGGCTATTGCTCATTATTTTGAACATGTAAATTACAGCATGCCACTATGCCACCCATTTATTACCATATACTGTTTTAGTTCCCTTCAACTCTTCCTTTGGTGTAATTTGCTATCTAAATAGGTACAGTCACTCTTTCTTTAATGTTAATGTGATTGTTTTTCATCAATGAAATTAATATGAAGTAGGCTGAACTGGAACCACGTGAGATTGTGGATCAATTATTTGAACAAGGACATTACCGAGTATTGTTGCCCATGAATTGTTGTTGTTGAAAAGTTTGCATTGGGTAGAATTAACTTTTGGCAATATTTGCAAAAACTGGCTACCCTTGGACTTGAACTCATTTGGCCAGAACATAACAGCCCAAGTTTTCACCTTCATGAAACCAACGGAATGTAAATTGATTTAATGATGAAAATATTGCCTCCAATTAGTTCAGATGAGGAACAAACACTTTATTGGACTCGAATTCGAGTGTTCAAAAGTTGGCAACCCAAGTTTGCTCCTTTGCGCCAAATCGAGTGGTCAGTTTACAGTCTTGTTGATGTTTTCTATTTTCTGGAATAATAGTAATTGTGTTAAGTATTGGTTGGAGTTAAAAGAAGAAAATATATTGATGTGGAAATAGTAGTGATTAATTAGTTTGCATTGTGATTGTGAGTTGAAATCTAGGTTATGCCTGAGTATAGATTGTTGTTTGAATTTAACAGATTTTTGAAAGTTTGGGATAGTCCAAAAAACAGAGGAAATTTTGCCAAAATTTATAAATTTTATACTTAGATTATTTTATAAATCTGGGAGTTATTCCTTTTACAATGAGTTAAAGAATTCAAGGGAATATCATAAGAGAAGTTCTAGTCATAGGAAGAATGGGTTATAATGTGGTGATCACGCGCATCGGGTTTGAAGTCGTGACAATTTGTGCATAAGGCTTCCAACTTTTTGGTCTTGGATGAGAATATATGATTTTGGGATTACTGTAATTGCTTATGTTTCTAATTTTTGAATAACTTGCTTACTATTTTTTTTGAACAACTTGCTTATGTTTATAATTTTTGAGTGAATTGGATTGACTTGCAGATTCCATAGTGTGGCTAGCATTGTTTTTCTCAACACTGGTTCAAATGATGGATTTGTTGGAATTGCTGCTCCTTTCTTTCGCAAGAATTCTCTCAGTTTGTATTGTGACAA
>JAULJZ010006977.1:0-16738 GCA_032270985.1 Heliamphora pulchella | reverse complement strand
TTGGATCATAAAAATTTGTTCGAAAATGTAACGGTTGGGTGCAATTGGGTGCAATTGATGTTAAAAATTAAATCTCAGAGGAGGTTAGTGTAATTTCAGAGACGACAGGGGAGGTCCTTGTAATAAGCTTAAATCTCAGGGGAGATAAGTATAATTATCCCTAAATAAAACTAGGAAAAAAGAGGGAAGCTCTCTCTCTCAGGTGTGCCTCGGGCGGACTCGACGGGAGGAAGGGCTGACCTCCTCCAAGCTATCATCCTCGAAGAGTCTATCAAAGTCATCGCCATCACCACTGCCAGAGGAAGAGACAACTCCGGACCGACTCCGAGAAGATGAGATTGATCCTCTGGAACGAGCCCGAGAAGATGCCCGGGAACCACGACTTCAAACCGGGGCAAGGGCTGGAGCAGGAGGCCTAACTGGTGCCTGCGGTAGTACTATGCCAGTAGCTGGTACCAGAGACTGTCAAAAGAAAACAAGGATTGAAATAGAGTACAAAAAAAGGTATAGAAAGGTTGAAAAGGGTTATGAGGACACTTACTATAGCCGCTGGGGTAAAAGTGATGTCGGCCGCTCGTACAGTAGCATCAAGCTGACGGATCAGTGCTCTCTGACCTGTAAAGACCAACAGCAGATGATCTAGCCACGCCTGGTTATCCTGTAAAAAGAAAGTTAGGCGGTTTGAGTAAACAAAACAAAGAAAGCAACCAAATAAAAGGAGAAAGGACAAAGACAAACTCGACTGAGCACAGCCCTAAACTCAGGTGCTGGCGGAATGGGAACCGGCATGGAGAAGGGGTAGCCGTATGCTACTGTCTGAATCTGCTACGGGATCTTTGTGCCCCTCATCCCTCCGGCCGCGACATCATCACCAACAGCTCCAGCTGCAACTGCACCAGCAACTCTGCAGTAGGAGTCCCCACCAGCTCCAATAGAAGATCTACCCGGCCTAGATGATCAGTCCGTCGCATGCAGGCTAGAAGGACCACTGGGATCCAAAAGTGACCCAGGCCGAGCGACTGGCGAACCACTCGCTCTCCTAGATAGTACTCCCGTCTAAATGGGCCCTCCAACAAGATACGTCTCGCGGCAATGTCACGGCTGCGCATCAGGTCTGCGCCGGCCCGATCCTCTATCCCCTGCCAGACATCCCAGTGAACCTGCAGAATACAATGAACAACGCAGTATATAGTAATCGATAAATGCAATGATCAGTGAACAGTATACAGTGAACGGTGCAAAGAACAATGCAGTGAATAGTGCAGTAATTAGTATAATGCAGGAAGCAGTGTACAAAATAGTAAGCAGTAAATAGAGATACCTGGTCAGGGGTCAGCCGGTCCAGTGATACTTGAAACCGGTTGATATCCTTCCCCCCAGCCTTCTTCCCCTTCAGTCCTCCGGACCACCGGGCTGCACGGGAAATGACTGAAGGGTCCGCTGAAGAGTTCACCGGGACATGAAGCCCGAGGAACTCGTAAGTCCACAACTACAAAGAGGAAGATGTCAGCAGGCAAATGATAACAGATAACAAAAATGAATGAAAAACTGCATAAACTAAAACTATACCTCCTAGACCCTCTACTATCCCCCGATGCTGAGCTCCTGGGGGAATGGCTCAGAGTCCGCATGAAGCTGTAAAAAGTAGCAAGAGCGGCTCCTCCCCAGTCGAATGTAGCAAACGCGGTCGAGGCTATTAAGGGCACCCAGGTAATACAAATGTACGATATTCTCCTTGCTCAAAAATAAGGAGGTACCAAACATATACATCAAGAATCCTCGGGTGACCCACTCAAAGTGGCGGGCCTTGGTGCACTAAAAATGCCTGAAGCGGTCAAAGAACCATATGTATTTGACCCGGTCGCGGTCCATCTGCGCGGGAATAGCTCCAAGAAAGTACATCAGGGCATCAGCAGACTACGCAATGGTGGGATCAAATGGAATAGGGGCACCGCCAACTTGGATGCCCGTGATAAGAGAGAAGTCCAGAGGCATCAAGGTAGCCTCAAAAGTAGTGAAGTGAAAAGTGTTGGTGTTATCCCACCACTGCTCCGCCTAAGCTATCAACCATACCCGGTCATTGCTCGTCCTACCCAATAGGGGTATGAACCAAGCAAAATCAGAGGCATCGATGTAAGCACTGTTGGGAGTAGGGAGGGCATCGTACCACACCAACACCTCCCCAGAGGTAGAACTTTCGAAGCCACGGACATAATGACCGGCCTGAAGAGAAGAAAACAAGCAGAGAATATGTCAAATAAGTAAAGTACAAAAAAATATCTGGAAGCAATAAAAACCTTAGGTTCGTGTGTAAGTAACGATCCTTCAGTTCTTTCAATCCCTAGAAAACTAGGCACCCTAAGCCCTGGTAAACCAGGTAAACCTCTCTAACCCTAAGTTCGTGTGTAAGCGACGACCCTTCGGTTCTTTCAAGCCTTAGAAAACTAGGTACCCTAAGCCCTGATAAACCAGGTAAATCTCTCTAACCATAGGTTCGTGTGTAAGCGACGACCCTTCGGTTCTTTAGAGCCCTAGAAAACTAGGCACCCTAAGCCCTGGTAAACCAGGCAAACCACTCTAACCCTAGGTTCGTGTGTAAGTGATGACCCTTCGATTCTATCAAGCCTTGATAAATCAGGCAAACCTTCCTACCCTAGGTTCGTGTGTAAATGACGACCATTCGATTCATTCAAGCCCTAGAAAACTAGGCACCCTAAGCCCTAGTAAATCAGGAAAATCTCTCTAACCCTAGGTTCATGTATAAGTAACGACCCTTCGGTTCTTTTAAGCCCTAGAAAATTAGGCACCCTAAGCACTGGTAAACCAGGCAAATCTCTCTAATCCTAGGTTCGTGTGTAAATGACGACCTTTCGATTCTATCAAGCCCTGATAAATTAGGCAAACCTTTCTACCCTAGTTTCGTGTGTAAGTGACGACCCTTCGGTTCTTTCAAGCCCTAGAAAACTAGGCACCCTAACCATTGATTCGTGTGTAAGTGACGATCTTCTGTTCTTTCAAGCCCTAAAAAACTAAGCACCCTAAGCCCTGGTAAACCAGGCAAATCTCTCTAACCCTAGGTTCGTGTGTAAGTAACGATCATTCGGCACCCTAACCCTTAGTTCATGTGTAAGGGACGATCCTTTAATTTTTGTACGTCCTAGTAAAAGATTAGGAACCCTAAAGTTCTGGCGTGCCAGGCAAAACTCTATCATTTTAAGATACCCATTCTTTCCAAAAATAAAGCAATAAAAAAATAAAATATATAATAAAAAAATAAAAAATAATAATAAAAAGAATAATAATAAAAAAAATTCTCATCTCTTTGATATTTGTGTTTTGCCCCTTTTACCCTAACCTTCTAAGATAAATTTTTTAGAAATCTTTGAAAATTTGCCCCTATCTTCTAGAAGTATTTTTCTAAAATTTTTAAGATTTTTTAAAAATTTTCCAAGGTTTTCTTCAATTTTTTCTCAAATTTCTAAGATTTTTCTAAAATTTTTAAGATTTTCTAAAAGTTTCCAAGGTTTTCTTAAAATTTTCCTCAAATTTCTAGGATTTTCCTAAAAATTTCTAGGATTTTCTAAAAATTTCCAAGGTTTTCTTAAAATTTTTCTAGGATTTTCTAAAATATTTTTTTAGGATTTTTCTAAGAATTTTCAAAATTTTCCTTAAATTTTTAGGATTTTCTAAAATATTTTCCTATGATTTTTCTCAATTTTCTAGGATTTTCTATAAAAAAATTTAAAAAATTAATAATAAATTAGGATTCTTCTAAAAATTTACCTTACTTTTCTAAGACTTTTTCAAAATTTGTTTTCCAAAAATTTGAAAATACCCCTTTGATTTCTAGAGTTTCTAATTTTTAAAAAATTCGCTCTAAATCTTTAACAAAATTGCCTCTAATTTTAGAATTTTTGATAAAAATTAGCCCTTCGGTTTTCATGCCCCCAAAACAAAAATAAAACCCCCTTAATTTTTCTGTTTTTCTTTAAAAAAAACCTTTAAGCCTTTATTTTGTGTTTTTCACTAAAATAATTGCCTATTTCATTATTTGTTCAAATCCTAATGTCCCTACTGTTTTAATATCCATTGCATAGGTACCTAAGTTAAGTTCAAATTCCAATCATCAATCACACCATCATCAAAATAAATCATCATTTATCATCATTCATCATCATCATATTAAATCATCATATGGGGGATCCTAGGTATGCGTCTACGTTTGATATATCTTAAAACATGCTTTGGTATTCAAACGGTAAGGAAAGGATACATACCGAAGGTCACTGGCGAGAAATGTGATGGTCAGGCTCCCGTAGAAGAATGTCAGTGGCAACGGCATCGGTGGGAGGCTCATAGCGTCTCATCCCACGTGAAACCACACGATAGGGTGTTGGAGCGTAAGTATGAGGATCAAAAGGAGCTGGGTGGCCCTCTCCAGCATCAGGGTCCAAGAAATCGACCATCGCAGCCTCAGCAGTAGCCTGTGCCTCGGCAGCTGCCGTGCCTCCTCAGCAGCTCGGTGGGAGGTACGCTCCGCTTCGAGAACAAGGGCGTCCATCGCGGCAGTAGGCCGCGTGGAAGTAACCCCGCCGGCGGGGAGATTGGAAGCCGTACATCTAAGAGTCCCCGTGGAAGAACTCCCAATAGCAGAGGGGCCTTGTCGCGCCCCCCAAGTCATCATCCCCATGGCCTTGGCCTGCCATGAAGAAGAATGGAATCACGAACAATAGTGTAAACATCGTGTGAAAAGGCTTGGAAGCAAAGGAAGCAAGAGAGGGTTGAAAGGAACCGAGAGAGGGTTGAGAGAGAACTAAGAGAGAGTAAAAGGTTAGAGAGAGAATGGAATGAGAGGAATGAACCACACCCACGCGACCTAGGGGGCCTTATGCGCATTTCATCATGGCGGTCACCATGTCACATGTTAGCGGCCACCAAGTTTCCGAAAAGACACATGGCGGCCGCCATGTTTGGAGGGTTTTTATCTGGCGACCGCCGTGTCAGACGGATTTAGTCTCGACGGCCGCCAGGTTTCGAAAGGTCACGTCATATTAGAATATCATCATGAAGTTTTGGGGCTTTGAGAGGGGTTGTTTAAGGGTTTTTGATATTTGTTTTGTTTTATTTTCTTTTAGTATGCTTATTTTGGTATTAATTTCCTTGTGTGTTTTAACTTCATAAGTTTTATTTATTTTTTTAGCAAAAATAATTTTCAACAAAATAGTAATTCCCTTAAAAATATTTCAAGAAAATTTTGTGCGTGGTTTATTTTAAATTTAATTATTTTTATCCCGTGCCTCGTTCCGAATGTTTAGGTCTTAACTCGACCTATTAATTCGTGGTTTTCTTCCCGATAAATTTAATTTTAAGCCGTAACTTGGTTTTTAAATATTTTTATCCCGTTTTCACCCCAAAATTGTGAAGTCTTAATTCGACTAATCAATTGCTTTCACGGTTAAAATAATTTCTTGGATCTTAACTCGATCCTTGTAATTACTTTACCCCCAACCAAGTTCTTAGATCTTAACTCGATCTTTGACTCGCCCGTACTCCCTTTAGATCTTAACTCAATCTTTAGGGTTTGTTCGTTCACACCAGCATCTGCATCGTGTTAGCATTTGCATCATGTTAGCATTTGCACCATGTTTCTTATCTCACATCTCTGCATTTTGCCCCGTGAACTACGTTTTGGTCTGATCCCTAGCAAAGGGGTACGTAGGCAGCTCGATTAAAATTTGAGTACGACCAACATCATATGCATGCTTGTGGTCTAAGATTGACGGCTCGGTCAAATGGTTGTTGTCTTTGGGTCTTTGATATAACCTGCTTCACGCATTGCTATATAGTTATATCAAAGAGGGGCAACTGTAGACACCCCAATTTGATCCCGCCTAATCTTAGGTGAATTCGATGATAAAAACAGGTGAAATGGTACTTCAGTTTGATCCTCGAAAAGTTATCCAAGCTCGGTATTTAAACCTAAAACTTTCAAATCAAAAAAATTTTATCGAACCATCGAAACTTACTGTCCAAGTAAAGCGACCGCCATATTCATTATGGCGACCGCCGATAGAATCTCTTGGAAACCCTAGCCAAAAGTGGGGACCGCCACCTTCAAACCAGCAACCGCCAACTTACAATGTAGCGACCGCCAATAGAACCTTGTGGAACCTTTGAAAAACATGGCGACTGCCAACTTACATTATGGCGACCGCCAACTCCAAATGGCCTGGCATGTCTTAAAACGTGACAGCATCTTATTGGTTGAAGAACTCTATAAATACTGTACCTATGGTACATTTTCAAGGATAGAATTTGAGTGGGAGGGTTAGTGAGAGAAGCTCTGTCGAGTTGCCGAGCAATTTCGAGCCCCGACGTCGAAGCCCTGTCGAAATACTGAGATCCAAGCCTCCGACGTTTACATTGCAACCCTAGCTTGGATCACCACCCGAGGATTGAACCATTGAGGCACATTCCCGACTTGAGAATTTCCCAACAATCTAGGTACCTCGTTTGGATCTCCGATCCTTCTAACTCCATTCTCTCTTTTGGAGTGATCGGGTTAACTTTTTAAAGATTAGTAGCTTATTTTGTTTTTCTTTGTTTTTCTCTAAAACCAAGTGGCGACTCCATTTTCAACAAAAAGGGTTTTCAAACTTTTAGTTTTCAAAGGTGTTAAAGTATTTTCTCAAACATCTCATGAATTCTCTTATTTTTAAACCAAAACCCTAAATCTCGATGCCACAGTATTTTCTGGCGACTCTACTGAAGATTTAGTTTTCAAAACAAATAAGCGGGCTAGATTTGAACACATCATTGGTTCTTAAGATGAATTTCTCATTTGCATTCTCACACGCATTTGCATTGTTCTTAGCCCCCTGCCTAATCAACCTGATTCCCCGGTTAGTTTACTGTCTCAGAGCTATGTTGGGGAGACGGGCAAGCCTTACTGGCTGCACGCTTTCACAGGTGTGATAAAAGAGTTCTTGCGTACTGTTTGACAATGCCCTGCACCACACCAGGCATAGGAGGTATATACTCGACTCTATTCAGAAGGAACCCTGATCATTGACAAAAACCAACCTTTTCTGCATATAATTGCTTATAACCCACCATTAGGTATTGACCTGGTAGGATTAGTTGTTTTATTTAATTGTATGTTTTGCTTGTGTTTATGTAGGACCTTTGTTTGTTTGTTTGGATTAAGAAAGTCACTCTCCCGGGTTCTGACCCGGGTCTTCTTCTGGCGTTCTATTGTTTTCAAATAGCTTCCCTCTTGGGTCATTGCCCGATTTTTTGTCTGTTGGTCTAAAATCTTGAGTTTTACCCCGATTGTTGGCTTAAGCTTCGTTATTGGTTTAGGATAGTATTTTCCCTCCTAAGTTTTCCCTTGCTCGTTCGTTTTGTACCCTCGGTGCCGTTTGGGCTTGTCTTCCCAAAACCCCGTTTAGGTTCTTATTTTGAGGTTTCATTTGGCTTGAAGTTGTTCTCTTGCCGGAATGCTACCTGTTTTTCCTTTAGAATCTTAAGGTAAACCTTCTTGTTGGAGTTTTGTTGGTCCCTTGGTCGACTTTCGTGTTGGTCTTTGGATATTGGGGTTTCCAGTCGTTATGCTACCAGTATGAGCCCAACAGGGACATGTTTCTATTTTAGGGGTTATATCTACTCATGGTCAGCTGTTTTTGGTGTTTGAAGTGTTTACTACCTATTGGGGTTTCGTGTTGGTCTTTGGATATTGGGGTTTCATGTTGGTCTTTGGATATTGGGGTTCTTTTTAAGAAGTATCTGATACTAGTGATTCTATTTTTGGGATTCAAGTTTTGCTTCGGATCTAGATCATTGAGTCAGAAAGTTTGCATCTAGTGCGTATTTGGGCTCGGTCAGAAACTATGAGGCTTTATAGAATTTCAGAACATATTACATAATAGTTTGAGATGGCCAAGAATGAGCTGAGTCTAACGGCCTTAATAAGAGCAATTACTGATATACAGAGAGCCGTGGAACAGTAGACCTAAGCTTAGGTGTAAAGTCAGGCACAGATCCGGGTGATTCAAACCCGTTTGCCAGTACTAAATGAACAGCATAACGAACCAAATGGTGACAGGGAGAACTTTTGGGATGATAATCAGGTTCCCGATGGACCACAAGTTATTCTACCACCACCACGGATCCCTCGTCAGGTGATAGTTGAGGGAAAAAACACTTCTAAGTCCAAAGAATCTGGATTGGCTAAAAAGATCGATTGGATAGAGAAGGTCCTTAGAAAGGCCAAGGGAGTCAAGGAAAATATGCTCGATGTAGGGGGACTCTACCTGTTTTCAAACGCTAAGCTCCTGGATATGTTTAAAATGCCCGACATAGAAAAATTCGATGGAACCAGAGATTCGAGAATTCATTTGCGAATGTATGTTGGTACCCTTGCTCCCATGGGTATCGATAACTAGTTGAAGGCTCAGTTGTTCCACCGATCACTCTCTGGGGCAGCACAAAAATAGTTTCTCTCCCTAATTGTTGCAAAGACCAGGACATGGGAACACATTGCCACCGTCTTCGTCAGTCAATACAGTTACAACGTCCAGTTAGATGTAACCACTCGGGAGCTAGAGACCACTCGTCAAGAAAGCAGAGAGTCATTTGTGGACTTTCTGACCAGATGGAGGGAAAATGCAGCTAAAATAACAAACCGATCAACAGAAAAGAAACATGTGAGGATTCTAGTCAAGAATCTTCAATCTCCTCTGAAACATTATCTGATCACACAGTCACTCTCCACATTCAAGCAATTATTTGATACTAGGGTTCAGATAGAAGATGCAATCCAGTCTGATGATATTGATGAGGCCGAGCCGAGCCAAAAGCCGAGAAGACCTTACCCATCCAACAACCAAAATCATTCCACCTCTTCCACTAACTCCGCACTCGCTCTAACGAGGTGAATTTGCTAAACCCCCAATCAAATCGACCATCATCTTCACCTTCATCACCTCCTCCTAGAAACAACCAGTCGTCGTAGCCGAAAATGCCAAGGAGAGTTTTCACTCCCCTTAATATCTCTCTGACTACGGCCCTGGATCGACTTGTCGAGAAATGGCTGATAAAGCTTCTTAATCTGATGCCGCCTCCTAACCCGTTACCACTATGCTACAATCCCACCTAATATTGCTCATACCATCAGAGCCATAGACACCCAATCGATAACTGTTTGAGACTCCGCCATGAAATTCAGGATCTCATTGACAATAAGGTCATCCCACCTCCATCTGCACCGAATGTCATAGCTAGTTTTTAGATTCTTACAATTTGCATGATTCAAGTCTCAAGTCAAAGTTTGAGTCTTATAAATTTTTTCTTTGTTCTGATCAGTTAGATGTTGAGTCCGAGGGCACGTCTATCTGTGCACTCTCTTCTTTTGCTTTCGATTTTGTAATCCCTGCTCTCTTTGATATCAATGAAATAAACAAAAGTTTTGATTATTCTGCTTTGTTTGATTTATTTCATATGCTTTCTGACAATTTTGAATTTGACGGGGATGTTCTCGAAAAAATAAAATATTTAATAAGAAGAGAAGAAAAAATACACACTCAACCAATAATTGAAGAAACTTTGTTAATAAATTCAGGTAATGAAATTAACCCACAAATTGTCCAAATTGGTCCTTCTTTATTTTCAGTTGAACGTGAACAATTAATAACTTTATTAAAAGAATTCAAAAAAGTTTTTGCATGATCATACGAGGATATGCCCAGAATTGATCTCGATATTGTCCAACACTATATCCCTTTGTATCCCAATGCCAAGCCGGTCAAACGAAAATTGAAACGAATACAACCAGAATGGACTTTGAAGATCAAAGAAGAAGTCACCAAGTAGATCAACGCTGGTTTTCTTATGGTAATCGAGTATCCAAAATGGGTGGCCAACATTGTTCCAATTCTAAAGAAAGACGGATGCATCCGAGTCTGTGTGAATTTCTGCGATCTCAATAAGGCCAACCCAAAGGACGATTTTTCATTACCACATATTGACATTTTGGTAGACAGCACAGTGGGCACGCCCTCTGGTCATTCACGAATCGTTTCTCCGGGTACAATCAGATCTTAATGGACCCTGGAGACAAAGAGAAGACGACATTCACTACACCTTGGGACACCTACTACTATCGCGTAATGCTAGGCGCAACCTATCAAAGGGCTACAACTACCTTGTTTCATGACATGATACACAAGAAAGTCGAAGTGTATGTAGACGATATGATTGTGAAGTCCAAAGATCAAGACAGCCATATCATAGCACTGTAGAAATTCTTCGAAAGGATCAGGAAGTATGATATGTGGCTCAACTAGCAAAAGAATGGTTGAGGAATCGGATGAAAGAACTTCTCTTATTCAGAAGACTACAAACTATGTTCCACATACAAGGATATCCAGACCGTTCAACAACAAAAAAAGTCCAGACCCAGGATCTAAAAGAAGGTGACTTGGTTCTTAAGGAAATCAGAGCTCCTATTTTTTATCCAAGGGGAAAGTTCAAGCTAAACTGGTCCAGGCCATTTTTTATTAAAACTATTATGATCGATGGTGCAGTAATCATCATGAATTTAGATGGCAATACGTTCTCCAGTCCAATCAACTTGGACAAGCAAAAATAAAATAAAATAAATGCTCGCTGAGTTAAAACCCGAAAGGGCGACCTTGGAAAAAGTTAGGACATCATAAAACGAGAGTGTTAATACTCGAGAGTAAACCGAGTCCGAACTACATTATGACCAGATTTTACTTTTTAAGATACGTAGGCAGCTTCTTTTAAGAAGTCCGACCACCTTCTATGCTTTAGCCATCTTTGAATCTGAGTAATGATCAATGCAAATTTATCTTTGAGTTCTGATAATAAAATCGTTTAATTGTAAGAATCGAAAAACTTTAAATAATTGAGAATTTTTTTTAGATAAACGTGAGATTTTTAATATTTCAGCTGCGATCACAAAGTTTTGGAAATAAAGGGCGGGCATGCAAGTCCTAAACTCTAAACGAAGAAGAAAGCTAAAAAATCCTAAAAGCAAAATAGATCTCTCAGATCTTCCATCTCTTTGCTACTTATTCTTCTCCCTCTTCTTTGTTTCTGTTCTCTTTTTCCTAAACCAACCACGCCTTGTACTCCTCGGGGAGCTTAGTGTGGGATAACTCCTGTATTTTCATCATTGAACGAGATGGCCAAGCCTCTTAATACCACGCTAGAAATGGGACCTAAAGTGAAGATGAATACATATGACCCCATATGCCGTGAAATATGATCTGACCTCGACCAAACTGTGAGATGCATGTTAGGTTGGATCTCGGAACCGTCGGAGGTTGTGGTTCAAAGTTGGGAAAACTTTACTGAGGAGACCACTCGAGGGTCTTGAGACCGATCGAGCAGTCTGTCTGCATGGGCCCTTTAAATATCAGCCCTTGGCAAGATATTTTGTTAAATATTTTGAGACCCTGACTTGCTAGCTAAGTCTTCTTCCTTCTACACAAAACCTCCACCTTCTCTCTAAGTTTTTGGTGGGCTTGGGCTTTGTTTTTGGCCATCCGATAGCAGATCCTTATTATCTGTGCCAGGGGCTTCACGTTCATCCGAACGAAAATGCATTTTGGGTGACTTTTTTTTCTCACCGGTGTTCAAGCCTCGAGTTTTTAACTCAACAAGATAGGATTTTAGACTCTCATATCTTAAAAGGGTGCTACGTGAAATTTTATGTGTTTTTACCATTTTAAAATATATGAAAAGTTGATTTTAGGTGTTTAAACTATGCTTGGTTGGACGAAAAGACTTTGATAGTCTTTTTATGTTTTATTTCTAAGTTGATGGACGTGTATGCGTTTGTGATTTTCAAAAAGGCGAGTTTTGAAAATCAAAAGGATTTATGCATATGTTGCGAAATCTGAATTTTATGGTGTGGAGCTAACCCTTGGGGTTGAGCCTTATTTTAAAGCTGGTTGGTCTCCATAGCTAGATAGATGACGTTGCATCGTAAAATGATATATTTGCTCATGATGGTGTGTGTGCATTAGTTGGGGTGGATATTGGTCCCTCAATAAAAGCCCGTAAAGATGCATTAATTGCGGCAAATATTGGTTCTTTGATAAAAGCCTATAAAGATGCATTAGTTGGGGCGAATTGTGATCCATGGTAAAAGCCCGTAAAGATGCATATATTGTGTGTAAATCATTGTAAAACTGTTTTCGAGGCTTGTGTGAGTCAAAATAATTATATTGTTCTGCTAGCATGTTTTGTTTTATTTCATGTTTAGTCTATTTTCTATTGGGTTTCGGCTCACGGTGTGGGACTTGAAAACCTTTTTTAGGTACGTTTGATTAGCAGGTTGATCTGGTGGAGCTGGAGGGGCAAAAGATCTTTTAGTCTTCCTTTTTGTTTTTTTTTGAATCATGTAAAGTTTTACAGATTTTTGGTTTTGGAACCTTGTGTTGTAAGCTTGAGGGCGATATATTTAATGCATATATGTCTCTTATCTGGAGAGTGAGACCTTGGGGTGGGTGTTGTTTCCCACTTTTGTGCGGTTTTATCCTTTCTTTAAATGTTTATGCCTCGAGGGAGGGTTTTGGGAACCCTCTAGAGTGGTGTGCCTTGTGAGGTTTCAAAAATGTAGAAAAATATTTAAGTGTTGGGAAGGAAAAAGTTGCATTTTACAAAGTTGGTCCAGAGCCAGACCGCTCGACGGACCGGTCGAGGGGGCTATCGAGCGGTCTCTGCAAACATTCTATTTTCTGTGTTTTATTAAAAAAATTCAGTGTCCCTGTTAGGACCGCTCAAGCGGTCTTTTGACCGATCGAGCGGTCTAGGATATTTTTAAAAATTTTATTTGGTTGTATTTAAAGATTAGCTCTTGGGGACCATGACCTCTTTCTTTGAGCTGCTCTTTTGCATTAAAGAAATCTTCGGTAGTTCGTTCTACAAAGGTTTTATCTTTTTTGTGGTGTTACGATTTTGACCCGTTTGTGTACGGGCTATTTTGGTGGATCTTGGTATCCCAAAGCGGTGGTTCTTGGGCTTTTCTTGTGGCCAAGGGTTAGGGTCGTTACAAATGGTATCATAGCTAGGTTCAAATACTTAAGAGCCATGGGAGAGGTTACATCACCTTGTGAGGTTGGTTGCATGTGCTTGATTGTATGTGTTTAGATGTTTCGATAACATGAGCATGATAGTGTGTTGAGCATGAGGATGTTATGTATACGTGAGTATAGAGGTTAAACCTTAGGATTGATTAGTCTTGCCTCCAGGCGTCTGGATTGACTAACTTGGAACCCAAGCTAGAAATGTATTTGGCCGAAGTGTTTTCTAGTAAGGAATCTAAGTAGGTTATCCAAATTGACGCGTCTCTCTTGTCGATTCTCCTCGGTATATGTGATGAGTTTGCATGATCTTGAATGGATGTGTTAGCATGATTATGTGTTTTATGTTAGTGATAACATGATAAATAAAAGCTTATGTGGTTATGTTGCTTTTATATAGAAGTGATGTCTACGCGGAGAGGATGAGGCCGTGGCCGTGGTTTGGACCAAAAGGATATACCAATCTTTGATGCTGGGGGTACAAATGCTCCCCAAGGACCGATAGACGCGATAGAGTTGTTGCGTGAGATGATAGGTTCCATCTGTCAGCTAGTTGAGATTGCTAGAGGGAGAGAGAGAGTACCGAGCCGAGGGCGACTATTGCGATGCATGAGTTTTGGCGTCTTGACCCTCCTACCTTCACTGGGGATCCTGATCCCACAGTAGCTACAGAATGATTGGAAGATGTGACCCAAATTTTGGATACGCTGCAGATAGTTGAGGAAGATTTGAAGGTTTCTTTTGCCACCTTCCAACTGAGAGGTGACGGCCAAGAGTGGTGGAAATATGCTAAGAATACCGTGGAAGGCACGTGGGCAGCTTTTTCAAGGGTTTTTTTGGAGAAATACTTTTTTGCTTTCTTAAGGAACCTATACATAGGGGAGCCCTATACTCTCACTTAGGGGGTGATGCGTATCGTGCAGTACGAAGCCAGATTGACTAGTTTATCTTGTTTTGCACCCGAATTGGTGGTTACATACGAGCTACGTTCGAGGAGGTTTGAAAGGGGTTTGAGGCCTTCGATCAGGGAGCGAGTGGTAGGATTGAGGCTGCGTGTTTTTACAGAGTTGGTAGTGTTATGATTGATATACTGAAAATCATATTTTTAGTATTTTATTTTATTTTTTAATGAAATTAATTTTTCATTTTATGAGAATCTTTATGAGTAATGTATGTATATCATTTCTTTGATATGCATGGATGTTCAATATTCTGTATAGTATTTAATTTGGTGTATAGAGTACGGCTTGTACACAGAAGATCAGATTTTAGATTTGTACAGAATATAAGTTTTATGTTCACAGTTTAGATGAAAATGGACATACCATCGGTGCGACTGTAGGACAGAGTTTTAGTAGGCATGTTTTGGTTATGGAAAACAGATAATAGCATCGTCTATTGTTCCAAGTCTCTGTGCTAGTACACTTTGTGTATATTGAACGGGATATTTGAGGTAATTAATTTTGTACTGACTATATAAATTAATTCACACTCCAAGGTTATTATGAATAGTGGTTATCCTCTTAATCATGAAGTAATTATTGATTTATTAGAGAGTGCGATCTTATATGGATCTATATTCCCGGTGAATTGGATAGCGGTATTATTTATATGGTAAAAATTAATTATTGACGGAATCCACGTCCCGATGATCGGGATTGACGATACCTCCTTAAGGATGCTTGTAAGTTTTGACCGGATCAAACCCTGCAAGTGGATTTAATTATTCAATGGTCAAATTAGTTCAGCGGAAGGGCTTAAGGAATATTAAGATGCCAATTAAATTAAATTGTCAGTAATTAAATTTAATTGGCGGGTATCGAAAATCTTAACGTGTGGAAAAATGGTAAGCATTTAATAACAGGAGCTCAATGCAAGAAGATCTTGAGATTATGGGTCAGAGTGCAATTATAGTTCTTTAGTAGTGTGAATTGTAATTCAATATTTTATGAAAATTGCAGAAACTGCTACGTTCCTTTCCATAATTGCCGAAACTTCTAGTAGGTGTCTGTGTTCCACTGGAACTCTAACTCATAATTACTCCCCAGATCCCTGCTGTAGCCTTATATATACGCAGGTAGGCTGAACCAGTTTAAGATTGATAGATCATATATCATTATTATTATGATATTATTTTTGTCTCTCAAGACTTAAATATATCGGGGTTCTGCCGGTACGAATTCTCGGAGGATCGTAGTCCACACTACGTTCGAGGATCACGTAAGAGAATACAGTAGAAAATCTGACTGGAGCTTCAACTCGAAATCAAGTCGTAGTTGAAGATTAGATCGATAAGAGGTATTCATCTAAATTAACTTTGGTTGCACGGGTTTTCATTTGATCGTTCGACGTCAAAATTTTTATCTGAAACCCATTTTTGCGTTTGCCCGTCCAGTTAATTTTTACCGAAAATTGTTTTACAAAAATAATGATCTTGGCAGTATTGCCTCCAAAAAATTGGTATCATGGTCGTTTTATTTTTTGTTTACGGTTATCGAGGCCGAGTAGATTTAGAACTGTGCTAACTTTGTTTTGCAGATGTTCTAATCCCGATTTTATGATCATTATTCTTTTTCATGTTTGATTGAATGTGTGGATGATGATTTATTTAATTTTTTAATCACGGGAGTTGACTATGATAGATTTAGATTTTTAGATCGAATGTGAGCCTACAGGACATTGGTTTTGATGTATTTTTTTTATGTTATTTAAATTTTTTTTTAATTTATTAGAAAAAAAAAAAAAACAGGTATCGAAGAACAATCGAAGAAAAGCCACCATTTTTCAAACAGTTTTTTTTGGATTAAATAAAAAAAAAGGAAGAAGATCACAAGCAGCGGCGGCAAGAAGTGCCGCAGCAGTGCAATGTTTGGCCAACGGAAAAAGCGCAAAGCCAGAGGCGCCAAACGGAAGCAAACACGTGGACAGCAAGCCGCCGGCGCAAACAGGCTGTGGCAACCAAGTGAACAGCCATGGTTTGCAAAACCAAAAGCATGTGGTTTTCCAATTCCTCACATTACAGAACCTGCAATTCCCAAGCACAAATCAATGGTGCAGTGATCTTCCACGCAGCAATCAAAAAACAATGGTTATCGGTCCAAGCTGCTGCGGTTTCCAGCAAGCATCCAATAGCAGGCTGCAGTTTTTAATTCCAAACAGGAACTGAAGCACTCTTTCGATTAAAAGCTTTCGGCGCAGCAATCAATCCCAAGCAAAGCTGCGGTTTTTTCAATTCCAGCGGAATTTTCGCCGAAATTCCAGACGGTTTCCGTATTTGAAGCAGCTTTTCCTTTCAAAACACTGTTTCGGCATATCCCAATTAGTCCCAAGCAGCACTATTTTGATTGGCTTAAAATTGCTGATAAAATCAAGGAATTCTAATGCAACTAAAAAAGCTAAAATTATGCAATAACTGAAAGACTGGAAGCATAACAGGAGACTGAAACTCTTTAAAATTTCGATTCAATCATAAAATCGGGATATTTTTAATAATCTTGCATTTAATTTACTTTATATTTTAATTGTGTAGATGATAATTATTGATTTTATTTATCCTTTTAATTTAATTAATTTAAAATTTTTATTTTAATTAAAATATTTTATAATTAAAAATAAAATTAAATTTT
>JAULJZ010006966.1:0-16738 GCA_032270985.1 Heliamphora pulchella | reverse complement strand
TATATATACTTAAATGTATATAAAATGTGAATCTATAACCTCATGAGAAAAGTAATGAGTTAAGCGAATTGGAATACTAAAGGTAAAAGAAATCTGATGCTAAAGAAGTGGATTAATAGAAAGGATTAATGGGTTTCAAGAAAACGAATAAGAATGCACAAATGGCTTCTTTTAAATTTAAAATATGTATGGGTTATAACTCAGTTATGAAAACATTTTTTTTTGCATCAAGGCATGTCATCCACACCTCTCAAATCATGTATTACACTTTCTTTAGTCTTATCCTACGAGCTTCGGCTCACATTAGTTGCATCAAACATTTTACAGCTTTAAAGAGGAAGGAAGAGATGCGACATGAAGTCTGGTTAGAGATTAAAGTAGATGAGTAGGTGTCACACCCCTAACATCTGGATCACGCGAAAGCCCACCAAAACACCCATTTAAGGAAAATAGGTTTCACAGTTGGTAATCAAAATATACAACATTTGGATAAAAGTCCCCACAGTTCAACTCTCATAAACTGAAAACATGCATCCTTATACATGAATAAACATATCGCCAAAAAGGCATACAAAACCAGCCTCAACAGGCGTCACATGTATAAGTACATGTCTCAAAAAGGGAAAACTACAGCAAGTATTCCATCACCTTTGCAACTAGGTCAACTCGTCATGCTCACCTGAAAAGGTTTTACAGCAAAATCCCACACCGTGAGCCGAAGCCCAATAGAACATAGACAATAAAACTGTAAAGCAGGCTATGCAATTATACACACGGGCTCAACCACAGGAGCCAAAAAGGTTTTTCTTCCAAAACCACAAGTTTTTCGTCAGACTATCATAAGTCTCAAAAAGGTTTTATCTCACAAAACCCCATATTTTCATCCGTCAAACTATGCATATCATCCTAATAGATATCATGCCATAGTTAAGGGAAAGTTGTAAATAAAACAGTAAGCTCCACTCAGGCCACTCAGCCGAGGAGAAAGATATAAATGAAATCATATGTACTGACTCTGTCGCGTCGATAAAGGTAATAACTATATACTCTCGTCCATTACCCTCGACCCGTAGGTTTAGTAATGACAAGTTCTATACGGAGTTACAACAACAACGCCATTCACGGAGGCAACCGACTTCTTTACGGATTTCCCTGACCGATGGGAAAGCACTCAAATCACACACTTGTTTCTTTACGATTTGCCACGATCGATGAATGAAACATAACCAAACCACGTTTACGGGGATTAACCCAAGGGACCATAGCGAACCCACTCTACGCACGTTTTTAGACTTACACCAAGGAGCAATAGAAGCCCAACTCAAATCACACTCCGTCACGGTACATCTATGGATAACATTTAAAAACCCATTGTAGCTCAACTACGAAACCCATAAAATAGTTTATACACCATATGTATAAAAGAGATCCATCAAAATGGAGATGTAAAATCGTTTCCAACAAAACATGTAAAAAGGTGAGACTCAACCCCGCGGGTTAGCTCCAAACCTCCAAAATACATTTTTCACCCGATTTCACAAAACACCTCGTTTTCAAATCTCGTTTTGAAAATTATGGATACCAGGTACCCAAAACATGTATACAACCGAAAAAAAGGCATAAAAACCCACTTTTACCCAAAAACAACAATTTAAAACATGTAAACAATATTTCATGCATTTCTATCCAGTGAAAGCAAATATAACTGCATATAACACCCTCATAACAGTAGTAGGTCTAGAATCCTACCTCAGAGAGTCAAGAACTCGATGTCTCAAAACTGAACGGCGTCAGAATGAGAATCCGATTGGATGGGTGCGAAGTCCTTGGCCCCGATAGCAAGGATCCACGAAGGAATCAACAACAAACTAAGTCCCAGGCCGTCAAAGCTAGAGAGAAGGAGGAGAAAAGGGGTTTCTTAGGTCTGAAGAAAGGTTTTTATCTCAAAAAACACGCCACTGGAGCTTTTATAGAAAACCAAAAAGTGCACTGTTCAGTCAACCGAACTAGTGAGTTCAGTCGACCGAACTCCAGATCTACAGTTCAGTCGACCGAACTGGACCCCTAGTCGACCGAACTCCACAGCAGAGGCGTACTGGAATTTGTTACTATTTTGAGGCGCAAAAACCAACCCATCCAACCTAAACAAGGTCCGGGAAAGTGTAAAACACATTTACACATGCTTTTCTACAACTTAAAAGCATAAACCATGCATCGATGCTATCATATACTGGAAAAAAAGTGTCACGTATATAAACAACCTAAAAGATAAGGGTCAGGGTCTCACAACTCTCCCCCCTTAAGGAATTTCGTCCTCGAAATTCGCAACAAGGTCACGAGGTAAACATGTCTGGATATCTAGCACGCATCCCAGACTTAAGCTCCCATGTCGCTTCCTCAACCCCGTGATGATGCCATATGACCTTGGCATACGCAATTGTTCTGCCTCGCAACACATGCTCCTTTGTATCAAGAATCCTCACCGGACGCTCCTCATAGGTGGCATCCTCATCAATCCGCAGCTCAGCCCCATCTGACACATGTGAAGGATCAAGCTCGTATCTTCAAAGCATAGAAACGTGGAACACGTTATGCACAGATGCTAACTGAGGTGGCAAATCCAAACGATAAGCAACCTCACCAATTCTATAAACTCTACGTGGCAAGACCATCAAGAACACATGATCCCCACTGCAAACTGCAAAGGTCGCCTACTTTGATTTGCCTAACTCTTCTGGTGGCTATGCGATGTCAGTAGGCGCTGGCGAATTACAGTAACCTTCTCTGTCATCTCCCGTACCATGTCGGGTCCCAAGACTGTGGTCTCTCCCATGTCTGTCCAACACACGGGTGATCTACACGATCTACCATACAAAGCCTCATACGGTGCCATCCCAATACTAGATTGATAACTATTATTGTATACAAACACTGCCAACGGTAGATGATCCTCCCACGAACCTCTAAAATCAAGGACACAAGACCTCAGCATATCCTCCAGAATCTGTATAGTCCTCTCTGACTGGCCATCCATCTGAGGGTGAAAAGATGTACTAAACGTCAAGTTCGTCCCTAAGGCCTTCTGAAGACTTTGCTAAAAGCACGATGTGAAGCGCGAGTCCCGGCCTGAAACAATAGATACTGGAACTCCATGTAACCTGACTACCTCTCTGACGTACAAGCTACTCAGTCATTCCACCGAATCCCTCACTCGAATGGGGAGAAAGTGTGCAGACTTCGTCAACCTATCAACCACAACCCATACGGCGACGTGTCCTCTAGGTGATCGAGAAAGTCCTGACACAAAGTCCATCGTGATGTGCTCCCACTTCCACTCTGATATAGGCAACGACTGCAGCAAACCTGCCGGTCTCTGATGTTTCGCCTTTACCTGCTGATAGGTGAGGCATCGGGAAACAAACTGGATCACATCTCGGTTCATTCCCATCCAATAGAACTAACGACGTAAGTTATGGTACATTTTCATGCCTCCAGGATGCACAACAAGACGAGAATGATGACACTCACATAAAAGTTTAGCTCGGTATGACTCTGGCACGTACAACCTCCCAGCCAACGTCAAACTCTGATCAGAACCCACAATCCAGCCAGCTGTATCCTCGCCACTAGCAACGTGGTCTCGTATCATCTGAGCCTCCTGATCCGTCTGCTAGACCTCTAGCACACGTGCTATCAATGTAGGTCGAGTAACTACAAAAAATAAGGTGGCACCCGTCGCGATCTCCCTGAGGCACAAATCAAATTCCCCAATCTCTCTAAACATGTTCCACTCGCGTATAGTCACAGAAGCTAATGTCCCATGAGATCTCCTGCTGAGAGCATCAGCCACAACATTGGCCTTCCCTTGATGATACTGCAAATCAAAATCATAATTCTTTAACAACTCCATCCATCGTCGCTGGCGCAAGTTTAAATCCTTCTGGAAAAATAAGTATTTCAAACTCTTGTAATCAGAGAATACCTTGAAATGCTCACCATAAAGATAGGGACGCCATGTCTTCAAGGCAAGAACCATAGCTTCCAACTCCAAGTCGTGTGTAGGATAGTTCTTCTCATGCGTCTTCAACTTTCGAGAATCATAGGCAACAACCTTACCTCCATGCATGAAAACACATCCAAGACCGTCATGTGATGCATCACAGTACACCGTATGCTGTAAGCCTCACTCTGGAATGATCAATACTGGTGCACTAGTCAACCTCATCTTCAACTCCTGGAAAGCTGACTCACAAGACTCACTCCAAGCAAACACAACTCCTTTCCGCGTCAAACGCGTCATCGGTGCAGCGAGTCTAGAAAAATCCTTCACGAATCGTCGGTAGTAACCTGCTAAATCCAGAAAACTACGTTTCTCAAAGACACTCTTCGGTCGCTCCCAACCGATCACTGCATCTTTCTTCGATGAATCCACAGTTACTCTGTCTGTCGACACTACATGTCCCAAAAATCTCACCTCTGACATCCAAAATTCACACTTCTTGTACTTCGCGTACAGGTGATGCTTTCTCAAAATCTGTAGCACGATCCGTAGGTGATCCTCGTGTGCCTCCCTGGTAGGTGAATATATCAGAATATCATCCACAAACACCACTACAAAACTGTCCAAGTACGGATGAAAGATCTAGTTCATCAAACCCATGAACGTAGCAGGTGCGTTCGTCAGACCGAATGACATAACTAGAAACTCGTAGTGACCATAGCGAGTCCGGAAGGCGGTCTTCGCAATGTCCTCGTCCCTAATCCTCAACTGGTGGTATCCTGACTTCAAGTCAATCTTCGAGAAATAGCTCGAACCCTTCAGTTGGTCGAACAAATCATCTATCCTCGGCATCGGTACCTGTTCTTCACTGTCACCTGATTCAACTTCCTGTAGTCGATAAAAAAACGCAACGATCCATCGTTCGCAAAAAGAGCAGGAGCTCCCCACGGAGAAGTACTCAAAAGTATAAACCCCTTGTCTAGCAACTCCTGCAGCTGTACCTTGAGTTCACATAACTCAACGGGTGCAAAATGGTAGGACGGCATAGATATGGGAGCAGCTTTGGGAACTAGGTCAATAGAGAACTCTACCTCACGGGTCGGTGGTAACTCAAACAGATCGTCAGAGAAAGCATCTGAGTAGTCGCACACCATCGGAGGTAACTCTCCTCGAACTCCAACCTCCTCATCTAACATGAGAGCTGAGAAAAGAAAACCCGGGTTGCCCTGGTTCCGCACATTACTGGGTAAGGACATCAAACCCTCATCCCGATCTCCCATAAAATAGAAACAATCCCCTGCCGGTGTACAAATCATTATCCTCCATCGATCGCAATCGATAAAGGCACGATAAGTGGTCAGCCAATCCATCCCTAGGATGACATCGAATGTAGTCATGTCTAGAATGATAAGGTCAAACTCTAAACAACGATCGGTAACCTCCAAATCACAGGATCTACAGACAAGACTCAACGTCACGCTCCCACTGACTAGAGTCTCTACACTCAAGGTACTACCCAACTAGTCCATTTGCAACCCCAATGCAGATGCGAAAGCATAAGATATAAACGAATGTGATGCTCTAGTGTCGATAAGAATACTGGCCCATGATCTGAAGACTAGAAGAGTACCTCTGATCACGGAGGTGGTAGTGGCAGCATCGGGTACAGTCGGTGCTCTAGATGAACTAGGATCCGTAATAAGCTATGGCTAGCCTACTACGGCCCTACACTGCCGACTGTCTGCCCGACAGCACTGAAGCTTCTCCGTCGGCAAAACAGGACGTTTGAGCTCTAGGCTGTGAATACATCTATCTCCCCTGGTCTGATGGAACAACTGGTGCGCCTGCTATACTGCGCACACTCTCTCCTCCGAGGCAGTCCCTATGAATGTGCCCAGATTGGCCGCACTCAAAACATATCACTGGCCCTCTCCTATGAGCCTGCGACTGCGACTGTGACTGTGCCTGAACAGGCGCTGCCCTCCTCCACTCAGCCGCACAATGTCTTGGCCGCTGGCATCTATGACAAACAAGCCCTCTCTGATCTGACCTTCCCTTTGAAGCTGCGGGAGGCGTGGATGCAGAAGACTATGGCGGATACGACCCCACTAGATGCGAACTCGAACCCGATGTCCGTCGATGCTTATTCTCCCTGCGCCTCTGATCCTGCGTGCGTCCCCCGCCCTGTTGACTCCTACTGTCCCTATCTCTGTACGTCTCATTCAGAGTGTCCTTTACTTTCATTCAAGTCTCCACTAACTCTGTAAAGACCTGCATCCTGAATGCTGCCACTCTGTCACGAATAGCGGGCCTCAAACCCCTCTTGAATCGTTTCGCACGAAACTCATCAGTAGGTATGATCTCCTATGCAAACTTGGTTAAGCTAGTAAACTCAGTCTTGTACTCAAGCACTGTCATTGTTCCCTGCGTCAGAAATAGAATGTCCTCTTTGTAGCGATCCCTTAGAGTCGCTAGAAAGTATTTCTCCAAAAATACCTTCGTAAATGCATTCCAGGTGCCTCCCACTGTGGTCTTGGCGAACTTCCACCACATGTGAGCACTCTCTCTCAGCTAAAAGGTGGCACATATAACCCTCAGATCATCTTCCTCAATCTGAAGCGAATCTAGAATCCTGGTAACTAGCTCCAGCCACTCAGTGGCAATCGTGGAGTGTGGATCCCCAGAAAAGGTAGGAGGGTCCAGACGGAAAAATTCACGCATCGCAACCGCCGCCCTCAGCTTAGGTATGGTCTCTCTCCCCTTAGAGGCCTCAGCCAGTTGTCGGATGGAGCCGACCATCTCACGCAACAAATCTCCCGCAGCAACAGGTCCTTGGGGTGCATTAACATCCCCAACATCTGGAACTAAGACGTCCCTTCGGCCAGAACCACGTCCTCGTCCTTCCCGCGTGGACATAACTCTATACGAAAGCAACATAACATGATAAGAATCCATACAACATGTTATTGTTAACGTAAAAGACAGAAAAACATGCTAACACATAGCCACGTGAAAGTAATTAAATTTTTAAGAAACACCTAAGCCTTGGTTTGAGAATTGAATATTTTCCTATATCTTTCTGGAATGTTAAATTTGAAGTTATAAAAGAAATAAAGAAATTGATGGTATAAAGAAACTGTGAATTGATGAATTGAATACCCGAATTAATTGAGTAACTTATAATAGTTGGATAACAAGATTGAGTTGAAACCCTTAGAAAGTATTTGGGGTTAATTAACTTGTTAAATCATGGGTTATGAGAAAAAGTGATCTTTCAAGTGAAAACATAAGAGTCTTGTAACTTGTAGGTTTACTGTAATTAGTTGATATTGTGGAATTTGACTATTTGACTTATAATTAAAACCTTCAAGCATATCATTGAGACTAATTGTTTAAATGCGAATTGTGTAACTCGATTGGTTGAAAGAATATACAATAATCGTGTGATTTACTCAACCACTGGGATAAATATGAAATTCTTAATATACCTACGACCCATGTACTTGAAATATAGTGTAGACTGGTTTGGGTTTCTGACAGTCAAGAAAATGTGGAAGGCAAGTTTTAAGCACATTTGCAAGTTTATGGTGATGTAATGAATTGTAAGTTTATGGGTTAACTTATAGCACAAATGGATGATTGGGAAATAATTTATGAAAAATATTAGACATGGTAATAGCCAAACTTGTTTGGAGAGATGAGGTTAATGAATGAATAAAATCTTAATTATTTTATGATTGGAACCTATGTTGTTGAATTTGATGAATTGAATAAGTCAATTTTACAAGAATATGATGAAACATACGTTATAAGTAGGAGTTGAAGAAAAGAACCGGAACCTTAAAGAGGTGTTCTACATTGGATGAATTATAGGTAAGTAATCAGATGTTAATGAATTGGAATTGTTTTTGTAAAAATTCAATACCCAAATCGGTAGACCAGGAAACTTGAGTTAAAGTTTGTCGATTAAAAAAAAAGTTAAGATAGAGGGTGTTGGATAAGTTGAGTTAGTTAACCAATCAAATTGTCCAACTGGACCATATTTAATACTAGTAAAATATAACTTGGAGGTTTGATTAACTGAAATTCATAAAGATTTGGATAGTAGTTGGAATAGTGGATTAATTATTTGAATCCTAGCCTTTGAAATTCTGGTTTGCGACTCTAAGTTGAAATTCCTGAATTAACGAAAAAGTTACTTAATAAATGTGATATGGTGATAAGATTGAACACTTGTAACATGTTGGTTCTATGATGGTAAGTTAAATTGACGATTTGATTTGAATATTTACGACAATAGTGATTTTCCTAATATACATATGAATCATCGAACTGAACTTCACGGTGAATAGATGTGAGCTTATTAAAAACTTAATGAATGTTGAAGGTGAATTTGATAAGCATTGGTTTAAATTTGATAATGTGATGTGAATTGATTGGTGAACTTGTAATAAAGATGAGTGATTTGAATGTGTTTAGGTGATTGCATGGAAATGGGAAAATGAAATAATGAAGCGGTTGATGAATGTGAAATAAGGATAAATGTTTAAGAAATTGTGAATAAGTTCATAATAGTTAAACTATTAAAGTGTAATCGGATTCACTTGATTTCTTAGCTTGTGATTTATGAGCTATGATTGAAATCTAATAAATAAGATTTGGAAGATAATGGAATGATCAACAACATTAAATGTTGTGATTGTTAAATTGGTAACAAAAAGGGAAACGATACAAAAGTTTGATTTGAACTTATGATACGGAAAATGAAAATGAGGTATGTGATGTTTAATGATGTGATCGAAAAATGATGTGATTCTGGTATTGGAATGGAAGATAAACTCCCAGTTATTAATAAATAATGATATGATTATGAAATATGATTGGGAATTGAATTGGGGAGATGGACTCCTGGTTATTAATGAAAAATGATGGTTAATCAAATATTGAACCGAGGTTGATTGATGTGGATGTGATTAAGTTGGGCTTGACTTGCTCCACGGTGAAAGACCAGAAACTTGCACAAGTAGGGCTCCCTGCCCATCGGGTTAGTCCTCGAAAAGGTGTGCATGGGTTGCCTACCAGTCGGTGTTCCTCAAGGAAACCGAAAAAGGCGGTTGTCGTGGTGAGTTATAGGGCTATCTATTATCCAATGGCTTCGCATAACCTATTGGGGGAATAGATAGGGGTTTCTACAAGCTGCACCCGACGTTGTTCAGTGGTTTGATTAATGAAAGGAAAGTGAAATGTGAATTAAAAGAATTAAAGAAAGAGAAAGAAAGTTAATGATTAAATAATGGATAAGAGGTGAGTTAGTATTTTGTTACTGATTAAAGAGAATAAAAATGAAAGCAAAAACTAAAAAAAGACAAAGAGAAATTGTGATTTATGATAAGAAAAAAAGAGAATGGAAACAAAAGAGTGAGTAAAGAGCCTAATAAAAAAAATGAGGAAATAGAAAGAGAAATGAACAGAATTTATAAAAGAAGTAAGTCTAAATGTCGGGTGACGAACCTAAAGAATGGAAATGAAAACGGGAACAAAAATAATTAAAAAAAATTTAGTACGAATGAAATAGAATAGGAGAAATTAGGAAATGAATCAGAATTTATTGTGAATAAGCGTGGAACTCCCATCAAAAGTGGAAATAATGAAAATTTGGTGAATGATTTAATTAAGAAAGAGTAAAGATTAAGTAAACAAAGAATGAAGAGATGACGAATAAAAATGAGTTATAGACATGATTTAATTACGTTTGCATTATAACATGCCCTCCACACCTCACAAATTATGCACTACACTGTTGTTAGTCTATTTCCTACGAGTTTCGGCTCATGTTTGTTGAATTAAAATTTTTACAAGATTTGGTGAGTAAGAATAGGTGCCAGACAGGTCTTGATTATAACGTGGGATTAAAGAATGAAGAAGTAAATTTTTATTTTTTTGTATTGAATAGATGTAATCAATTGTAAAACATGGAGAATGATGACATGATTTTGGATGAATGTAATGAATATGAGAATATAATGAATGTTCATGTATGAGTTAAATTTGTATATTTTAGAGATTGTGATAGATATACTGAAAACTGAGATGAATAGTCTGTAAGTAGTTTTTATAAAATTGGGAGTTGGATTTTAGGCTGAGCCTGATTATATGTTGTGAATTGAGTTTGACAGGTTTACAGAAAAATTTGGGATAGTTCAAAAAACAGAGGAGACTCTGCTGAAATTTTTTTAGTTTTAGACTTAGATTATTTAGTAAATTCTTGGAGTTATCTCTTCTACAATAAGTTAAAGAAATCAGGAGAATATCATTGAAGAAGTTCTAGTTTTAGGAAGAACGGGTTATCACGTGAAGTTCACTTGCCTCAGGTCGAGGGCGTGACAGAATGGTATCAGAGCTCTAGGTTAAAATACCTATGAGTTGTGGGTGATGATGCTTTTTATGTGTGATGTGTTTGATGATTATAGGCATCACTACACGGCATGAATTGTGTGGTTGCATGGGTTTGCGATTGAATTGACTTGCGTGTCCTTTGGGTGTCCAGTTAACTATTATGGGGTTCGAAATAGAAAAACATTTGGCCGACGTTCTTTCTATGAGAAATCTACATTAGTTACCCGGACTGGCGTGTCATTCTTACGGTTCTCCTCGATTGTGAATGATGTGTTGTGTTTGATTGTGATTGAAATGTTTGTATGGTTCTTGAATAGTAATGGGAATAGAGCGTGAATGCTTTTAGGAGGTAAAAGCTTAAGATTGAATCATTTGAGGTCTATGGTCGTGGAGGTATGACCCAGTGTTTGATAACTGTTTAAGTTTGGGAGTTGAGAGTTGGTTACTTTTGAATATAATGGAATTAGTTACAATGGTAGTTACTATTAGGGACGATCAATTGTCAATAACATGTTAATGGTATGATAATTTTGCCTTGATACTAGGATGGTGTGGATAATAGTTAAGTCCCCTAGTTGAGGATGTCTGGTGCAATAGAACCTTATCTTAAGAAGGATTGTACCCTTAGCAACCTCATGGTTAGGCATAGTAGTTTTTTTTTTTGAAAGGAAAATGGATTAGTGAGATTAATGTTGCCTTCAGTTAAAAACTTTGGTGAACACTAATATAGAGCTCTGTGTTTGGAATAAAATTGGATTGGGATTGCCATAACTATGATTCCTGAGCAATATGAATATTTGGACAATCTACTAATTAACATGGAATATGAAGGCACGGCTTCTCTTTTCGAGAATAAGTATTGCATTCGTGATTTCTGGACGACGAAGGAATTTGGATTAGTGCCAAGAAATTTTTTCACTAATAAGACCCATAACAGAGAATGGTTTATTCTACCTCTGCTCGAGGAGTAATTATTCAGTTATATAGAAGGTTGGTAGAATCTGGAACTTTATTTAATGGACATCATTCGGGATAATTTTATCTGTTATGATGGCACTGTCAGGAATGTATATAGCAATCAAATTATTCAATTTGAGTATGGGCTTGAGTCAGAAGCTAGGAATCTCTTCGCTAATAGTTAACCTGTTAAGAGTGTTGGCCGTAACTATGATGAATTATAAAAATAATCTTTCTAATTATCGGGTAGTATTGTATGATTGTGATTGTGGGAGAAAGTATTGCTGAGGAAATGGTATATATCTTGTCAGGACTCGATAGAAAGAAAAAGGGTCGACCTAGAGAATATTGCTGTTGAATTCTTGATTGAGTAAGATGGGCAGCAAATAGTGCATGGACGTTCTGAATTTGATACTAATCCTCTTGGTTATGTTCGTATTAAAAAGGGACTATTAGAAGGAAGAGTGTTTTTTTAGACAACCTTGTGGTCGTGCGGAACACGTTATGTGGGGGTAAGGAAGTTGATGAATTTGAATGAATGAGAAACCTAGAAACTAAGTATGACAAGTAATCAAATCATGACGATGAGGGTTGACAATGTGAGAGGTGATAAAATAGGATAATAGTCTTAGAATGGAAATTATAGGAGATTAATAGAAAAACTTTTGATTCCGAGAACTAGAGTTGAATTTCGGGGATGAAATTTCTGAAGGGGGGAAGATTGTAGTGACCTGGCATATTTTTATTTAGTTGATTAATTATTTTAATATAATAAAAATTAAAATTGAGGATAAATTGTATAAAGGTGTACAACTAAATAAATTAGAAAAGCTTTCGGGGATTCTAAAAAAAAATGGAGTGTTGCATCTCAGCCAAAGCTGAGATGCTTATGGAGAAGCAGAGAGGGAAAAGTCGTGAGAAACAAAGAGAGAAGAGAGACCTAGAATTTTCTTTGAAGCCTCGGCAAATTTCATTCCCTGAAACCAACGCGCCTCTCCCTTTTTTTTTATATTGATGCAACTCTCTCTCACTCGTTGCCTTCTCCCTTTCTTTGATTGGCGACCATGGGAACAAAACAGAGGAGAAGAGTCAAGAAATGCGTGCGACACACAACTGGGCTTCGCCACACTCCTGCCCCACCACCTATAAACATCGCCGGGCCACACCACCGCCGCCGACATCACCCACTGCCATCGACGCCGGCGCTATTGTCATCATCGACTGTTCCTCAGGTCTCTCCCTCTCTCCCTCCCGTCGCCTTCTCCTTTTCTTCGATTTGGTAAATAAAGTTTTGGGAGATGAAGGGAAGTTTTGGGAAGAAGGAGAAGTGATGGCTGCCACCACAACACCCGGTCCTGGTAGATGACATCGGCCCAAAATCAAGCCCTATGCAATAAGAGTCATCAAGAGACGAAGGAGAACAAAAATTTAAAGCAGTCGAAACCTAAGGGATTGGGATTTTGACGAAATTCTGGGGTGTGCAAAGCTACTCTAGTCAAGAATCATGCAATTAAACAACCGAAAGCCTGAAATTCTTCACTGTCCGAAACTTGGGGTGTGAGACCCTGAACCTTGTTATTTTTGAATTATTTATACATGCTGATGTGTTTTCCTTCATGTTATATATCATCGATGCATGTTTTATGTTTTGGAGTTATAGAACAGCATGTATAGAGGTGTTTTATGCTTTCTCGGACCTTGTTTAGGCTTGTTTGGTTAGCCTTAGAACATAAAACCCAAGACCAAAACAGTAGGCTGTTTGGTCGACTGAACTGGTGTGTTCGGTCGACTGAACTGAAAACCAACAGGTTGAGAACCTTGGGTTCGATCGACTGGGGGGTTTGGTCCAGTCGACTGAACCATTTTTCTTGAGTTCGGTTGACTGAACTCAAGGGTTCGATCAACTGAACCGAGGCAGTTCACGTTTTTCGAGGAGCTTCAGTCGATTGAAGTGGCCTCTTCAGTCGACTGGACATCCTTTTTGCCGAGCCTATATATATTCTAGGGGCTGAAATGTTTGGGAAAGCTTTCTTTTTCTCATTCTCTCTGCCTTCTCTCTACATATTTGACCTGTCCGAGCCTAGTTTTGGACGATCAGCTTGTGGATCCCTGTTATCTACGCTGTTAGCTTAGCGCTCATCCGGTCAGATTCTAGTTCCGACGAGGTTCGATTTTTGAGGCATCGGGGTTTGACCCAACGAGGTAGGATTCTAGACTTACTGTTGTTATGAGAGTGATATATGTAATTATATGTGTTTTCACCGGGTAAAAAATGCATCAAATGTTATATTTTTTTTGTTTAAGCCTTATTTTTCTGATAAAAAGCATGTTGTTAGCTTTTCTTGGCTTATAGTACTGTATGACACATGGTAGTATGGTTTTCAAAGGATTTCCTTGAAAACGGTGAATTTTGTTGAAAAATGGTGATTTTGTGAAAAATCTCAACACTCGGTGTTTTGGAGGTTTAGAGCTCGCCTTCGGGGTTGAGTTTCAAGTTTTGAAACATTTTGTGGGAAATGGGAAAAAACATTTTGAAATTGTTTTGTTGATCTCCATATTGATTGATGGATCAAAATACATGTATAATGTATTATTTTGAAAAAATATTTTCGTAGTTGAGCTACGGTACTATTTTTAGAAGATTATCTAGATGCACCAGGATGACGTGTATTTGGCACGAGTTGCCCTCGGTGAAAGCCCAAAAATGTGCGTAGTGTAGGTACCTTTGTTATCCTTCGGGGTAGTTCCCGTAATGAAGGTCGGTTTGGGTGCTCTTTTCCCTCTGGTTGTCGGGCCCGTAAAGTTAGCTTTTATGTTGTGGTACTCCGTATAGAACTTGTCATTACCTAGCAGCCCTTTAAGTGGTTCAGGACTAAGGTAATGGGCAGGAGTCTATAGTTGCTACCTTTGTCTATGTGAAAGATTCGGTACATATGATATCTTTCTTCTTTTCCACAATGGTACATTCCGCGAGGAACGATGTTTTGGTTACTGTTTTCCTTCAACTGTAAAATGTGTTTTGCATTGTTTAAATGCTTAGTTGTGAAAGAAAAACTGTTTTGGAGGTTTGTGGGAAACTTGGGGTTTTATGACGTAAAACCTTTTGGGTTTTGTGGTTGAGTTCGCTCCCACTCTACGTGATTGCATATTTTCTGCTTTATAGTTTTATTGTCTGTTTCTATTGGGCTTCGGCTCACTGGTGGGATTTTCTGTAAAACGATTTTCATGTGATGCTTTGGATGATGACCTAGAGTAGCTCTGGTGATGCCCGCGGTGGCAGAAGACTTTTGTAGTGTTTCATTTTGGTATGCCTGTCCCTGAAGGCAGTTTTGTACCCCATAAGGCGATGTATTTATGCATGTTATACAGGTTGTTTATTGTGTTACAAGAGATATCTGTTGTTGGGTTTTCCATTGTTTTCAATAGGCGAACTTAAATGTATGAAAACCTATATTTTCATAAAAAATTAGTGTTTGGTGGTTTTTCACGTGACACCCTAGATTTTGGGGCCTGACAAATTGGTATCAAAGCTCTGGGTTCGAATACCTAAGAGCCATGAAAAAGGGGTTTATCACCTGGTGAGATTGATTATGTATGCTAGCTTGCGTGTGTTTAAACATTTTTTTTATAACGTGTTAATGGCTTTCTGAGCATGATAATTGTGTAAATGTGGGTATGGAGGTGGAATCTCAGGATTGATAAGTCTTGCCTACGGGCATTTAGTTAAACATATTTGGAAGCCAAGTTAGAAGTGCGTTTGGCCGACGTGTTTTCTAGTAGGGAATCTGAATAGGTTATCTAAATGGACGAGTCTGTCATGTTAGTTCTCCTCGGTATGTGAGACGTGTTAACATGATCTTATGTGGCTATGTGATAGCATGATTATGTATTCATGTTGCGTAGTAACTTGTTGTAGGAAAGCTTATCTTGTTTATATTGCTTTCTATAGAATTATGTCTATGCGGGGAGTGCAGGGACGGGGTCGTGGCCGAGGCCGTTGTCGAGGTCGAGCTTATGTTCAGGTTTTAGAGGAGGGAGACGTTCATGCCCCACAGGAACAAGTGGGCGGTGCTGACGTTGTCCAGGAAATTCTTGCCACTATGCGAGTCATGGTAGAAGCGACCAGGGCTAGTGTACGGGTTCCTGACCCAAGGGCTTCTGTGGCTATGAGAGAGTTTAGGCGGTTGGATCCTACAACCTTTGCTGGGGAGCCGGACCCCAAGGTTTCTACCGAGTGGTTGGAAGTGACCACGTCGATCTTTGATACTTTGGATATTGAGGAGGATGCTTTGCGGGTAAAGTTGGCGGTGTTCCAACTACGGGAAGATGCTAGAGAGTGGTGGAAGTTCACCAAGACCACTGTGGATGAGATGTGGGCTGCTTTCACGAGAGTCTTCTTAGAGAAGTATTTCCCGAGATCTTCGAGAGAAACTTACCGAGAGGAGTTCCTCTCCCTTGTTCAGGGGAATCTGTCTGTGGTCCAGTATGAGGCCAAGTTTGCGAATCTGTCGCGATTTGCACCAGAGATGGTATCGACAGAGGAGTTGCGTACTCAGAGGTTTGAGAGGGGACTTCGACATGCTATCAAGGATAGGGCTGCAGCTCTGGATGTGGAGGTGTAGATCAAGTTGGTGGAAGCTGCTATCCGGGTAGAGAACTCGTTAGCAGACAGCCGCAGGATTAGAGAGAGTGGGAGTCAGCAGAGCTGTAAAGATGCACAGTTTCAAAGGCGCGAGAAAAAGCGCCAGAGGTCATCTAGACCTAGTTCTCATGTTGTCGGATCGTATCAGCCGCAGTCATCTGCACCCACACTTTCAGTGGCCTCGACTGGAAGGCCAGAGCAGAGAGGGTTGATCTGTTATAGATGGGAATAGCCGGGGCATCGGTCGGTTGAGTGCCCGCAGAAGGGCCAGACTCAAAGTTCAGCGCCTGTCCAGTCACAGGCGAGAGACCCACCTATCTGTTTTGGGTGTGGTCAGTCTGGGCAAATTCTTAGATCCTGTCCCAAAGAGGAAAATGTTCAGGGCACGACAAGAGCGTCAGTTGCTTCGTCTGTACAGAGGCGACAGGCTCCGCAACAGCCTAGGGCTCAAACTTCTAGGTTTACAGAAGGAAGTCCTTCTGCTCTATCAGTGGGGCAGCCATCGACTCAGGGTTATGGTGGGCAGACCAGACTGCCACAGGCCATGGCTTATGTTCATGCGGATCGTAGTGCTTTCAAAGCACCAGTTACGTCTGATGCGGCAGTTACTCCAGCCATGATCAGAGGTACACTTCTAGTCTTTAGATCACGAGCCAGTGTTCTTATAGACACGGGAGCATCACATTCGTTTATATCCTCTGCATTTGTGTCTACATTGGGGTTGGAAATGGACTGGTTGGGTA
>JAULJZ010006956.1:0-16739 GCA_032270985.1 Heliamphora pulchella | reverse complement strand
GGACTAGTTCAGGATGTTGGGGATTTGGCTGGGGTAGTGGAATCTGAGGTGCTCCTTAGCGATTGATCTCATCGGCCATGGATCTAGTTTGAACCATTCATGAAGAACTTCACCACCGAATAGGAATGAAATACCAATTCCCACAGCCGGCACCAAAATGATGGTTCAAAATCCTCATTGAATGGTCCTTAGTGGTCCTTTTGCCTCTATGATCTTCTTCATGGTCCTGAAACACTCAATCAGGCAGGTAGAAGGGGTGCTAAAGGTCTCTGGTGGGGTCCTCTCCGATGGCCAAGTTAGATTTTTTCGGTGGAGTAAGAAGCAAGGTAAAATTCCAGAGAGAGAGAATAATTACCTTCTGTTAGAATTACCCCAGAGTTTGTTACTGATTGATTCTTTGTACTGTGTCCTTGAGACACATGGAATGGTCCACACCACTAAACGATTATGGTTGTATGATGCTGACTAACTATCTCAGACGCAACCCCCTGACGCGTGCTCGTTACTCGCCCTACTGGTCAGACGGTACTTGCTAATGAAATGTATGTGGACCATGCTAATGAGAGATCACCCTGACCAGACTGTGGGATAGCGTGGCCGAGGATACGGCTGATCAGTATCGGCTACCCCTGATCAGTAGTTCCACCTATGCGGGCTGAGTTGGGTTTCGGTCTTATTTCTCATTAGCCTCTCTAATTTGACCAAAATATCCTCGATACCTATTAGATAGATTGGCTAAAATCAAAATTGATCAAGAGTGATTGGATTTGGTCATGGGTGATTAAGAGTGAACGGAAGGAATCTGGTTCAATCAGAGATGAATAGCTAATCATCAACGGATACAACTGGTATTTTAGTTGCAGGTGAAGTTAAATCAAACATTAATTTTTTGATTTTACAGATTGAAAATTAATTCATCTCAACAAATAGGTGGAGCCATGGCAAACACTTCGTTGAATAGGTGTCGAGCATCTCAGTATAAAGGTGTGAGCCATGCCGATTCTAGTCTTGCAAATCAACAACAATAGTATAATCGACATCGATATTGATTATCTTCAAAGTGATTCATAGAATTCAAGCTAATTAAGAAGAGATTATAGGGTGTGTGTCTTGTATTCTTTGTGACTTGTATAATTAGGATTTTATTTATATGTATTTGGGTTAGACTGTAGTCATGAATCCACTAGTAACTCAATATGTATGGAATTTATAATTATATGGGGACTATGGTTTCTATGGTTTACCAATAAATAGGGACCCTATGAGTGTTAGGAGGTATGGAGAGTGAATCAAAGATGTATAAATGTAAGAAAGATACGAAAAAATACTGGGGCACCAAAATAACTCATGAGTGGAAAAATATGATTTGTTTCAACACTAGGGTTTTGTGTATCGTATTTTTTGGAGTTTTTAATTTTATGATTATAGTTTTTATAGAATATAATGGATTATGTCTCTCACCTATAAATATAAGTAGGTTGTGCCAAACTATATAAATTTTTGTGTAATTTTCTTTTTAATGTGTAAATATTGTGCTTTTCTTCACGTTTGAGCATGAAAAAAAATCTCGACATGTGGTAATAAAGCCAACAGTTGATGATTTGAAGCTACTGTGAAAGATTGAAGCATGACATATTTTTGGATAAAAAATAATTTGCACAAAAAAATGAAATAAAAAGGTGAAATCTAATTACGAGAAAAAGTAGTGAGATACTGTTAAGCTTAAAGAATTTGTTAATCACCAGAATGGATGACTTTGACTTGGCTAGGCTAAAAGGTGGTGATTGAGTGTGACACACTAGGATAAAATCCATGGCTTAGCATCTTTTCATATTATATACAGTTAATTTTTTTATTTAATTTTGCACCGTTCAACAAGATTGGATAGATTCATCTAAAATCAAAATTAATCAAGAGTGATTGAATTTGATCATGAGTGATCGAGAGCAATCTGGTTCAATTAGATGTGAAAGACTAATCATCGATGGATGCAATTGAAATTTTAGTTGCCGAAAGTGTCAAGTTTGAGGACAATTTTTCGATTCAACAAATGATTGGTAACCAATTCACCTAGGCAAATGGATGGACTCATGACAAACACAAGCGAATACTGATTGGGCATCTCAGTGTAGAGATGCAAGCTATGCTGTTTTGATTATGGAGGATCAACGATAGTGATAGAATTAATATCGGCACCAATTATCTTAAGACTGATTTGTAGTATTCAAGCTAATGCGGAGATTGCAAGGTGTGTGTCTCAGTATTCTACGCGGAGATTGCCAGTTAGTCATGCCCAATGATGTATACAATTTGACAAATAAGTATGGTATCCAACGAGAACAACTCCATACATGAGTTGTCTGAAATTCTCGTTTACCTTAGAGCTTTCACCTCTCTATTCAACATTTTTCATCGACTTCTTTTTTATACCCATTTTATCACATCTTGACCCTTATTTAGAGTTATTCAAACCTCAAGTGCATTCTTGGCATTTAAAAATTCTTGTTTCTAAGCCCGGGTATGTGGCATTTTTATTGGGTTCGTAAAGGAAATTTATTTATTTTGCTTAAAAGATTTTATAAAAAAAATAAAACCTTAGAATTGAAATTTTGAAAACCCTTTACATTTGAAAAATGGAGTACGCCAGTTGGTTATTGCGACAAATCAAGAAAAACAAAATAAAGCACTAGTCTTTGTGGCCTTCAAAAATAGGTTCAACAGTTAAGGTACGAAATGGGAAGGTGTTAGGCATTCCATTTTGTCCAACTAATAGGTTAGCCTCTACTCATTATTGGTTCTTAGTTTTGAACTTATCAAATTCATACAAATACAGAAAATAAAGATTAAAGAGAGAACATCTGAAATTAAATATCAAAATACATATTATTGTATTAGCACATTAAAGGGAGCAAAGATTATCACATTCTAAATAAGAAAAAAGGAGATCCTAATCACTAATCAATGCCAAAATTAAACTAAAAGAGCATGTTGGAAATAACAAAATGTTAAAATCATAAAAATAAGCTACTGGAAGCATAAAAAGCTTGCGGTCATGGCCATCAATGCTACGGTCACAAGAAATTAAGGATTTAAAGTTCTCGGTTGTGAGTAACAATGTCACGACTGTGAAGATAATTAGTCCACAAAGTTTATATCCGCAATATTAATTATTGTGTGATTTTATCTTTGGTGGGTGGATGTTGTGCTTTGCATCCAGAAATGGTAAAAAAGTTTTCACAATGACAGCTTCGATCTTGTGCATATAGGCATGAAGGTTAAGAGGTCATGCTACCTCCTTGTGCTTATAAAGTACAACATATAGGCCATGTTTGGGCAAATGTTGCTTATTAGTTTATTTTTGTTTGTTTTAGTTTAAACAATATAGAATTAGGCTTATTGACTTATTTTTGCTTATTTTTTTATTTTTTCTAAATTTTTTTCATTTTTTGATCAAAATTTTATATTTTTTCGATTCGTCTCAATGAGAGGAGTATAAAAAGTATAATAGTTTGACTAAATGATGAAAAAAGTTCACTAAAAATGAAAAATCTACAATCTATAATAAGCCAATAAGCCAATAAGCCAAATTCACCCATTGTGGCCATACTCTCAAAATATTATTTATTTTGTTTTCAAATTTGTATAACCCAAGTTCACTTTGCCAAAATTAACTTATTTTTTGCTGGTTAAAAATATATTTTTTTGCTGACTTTTAACTTTTTTCTTTTCATATCCCATAACATTAAAAAAAATCAACTTTTAAAAAATACTTATCGTCAAAACATACGGAGTGCATATATACAATTACTTTAGAAGCTAATCACCAACATCTCTGATGGTGCAAGATTTCTTGAACGGTCCACCGAGATCAAATCTTCACCTGAGATATCAAATACTAAGTTAGAAGGGGTGCCAGAGTATTTTTGGCGGGGTCTCCTCTGACGGTGAAGTTAGATTCAAAAGCATAAGACTCGTTTAGTTCCAAAAGCCTACTCATACAGTAGCCAGGAGTGGACTTCAACGCTACATTTGCTCTCAAATGATGATGATGATAAGAACATTTTTGCTTTGGTTGCACAATTTGAGTTTTCAGTACATCAGCTTGATGTGAAATTAGTTTTTCTTAATGGGGATTTTAAAGAGGTAGGTATATGTGGAGAAATCATAAGGCTATATAGTCAAGGGATAAGAAAACAAGGTTTACCGATGTCAAAAAGCACTATATATAGGGCTTGAAACAAGCGCCCCAAGCCTAGAGTAGTAACATTGACAAGTATCTTGTGAAAATGGATTTCAAAGAAGTTAAAGTGAACCCTTATTATACTTCAAGAAAAGGGCTATGAAATACTTTCTCATTGTTTGCTTATATATTGATGATTTGATCTATATGGGCACTAATCCAACAATAATCTAATAATTTAAAAGAGCAATAATGATGGAGTACGAGATGATTGATTATAGCCTCATGAGATATTTTTTTTGTCATTCAATTAAAGCAATCTAAGGAAAAATATTTATCTATCAACAAAAACATCTTAAGATTTACTAAAAAAATATCAATTGTCTAATTGCAAGCATGTCTCTACTGCTTTATCTTTAAATGAGAAGTTCATGCTAAATTGTAGCGACTCGGTACATTTTAGATTTTTGGTTGATTATTTGGCATAATTTAATTATTGAAATGTCTTCTAATGATAATGATTTGGGCATGTTACGTGTGAATGGTACGGGTAGAGATCCCAAGGTGTAAAATTTTGATTAATTATGAGGTATTTGGGAATTTTAATAATAGATATCGAAAAATTTTCAATAAAAGTAATTTGGAATTTATCTTAAAGTAAGAGAATCTAAGTAGAATTGATGTCATTTTAATGAGAAAATTCGGATTAAGTTAATAAGGGTTTGTGTGTGAAGTTTGCCTTGAAAATGAGAAAATGATAAATAAAACACGTTCAGGGGACACAGCTCGAGCGGTAGCTAGTCCGCTCGAGCGGACCAATGGTAATGGTACAGAATGTTCGCGACCCATGGAGAAAGGCACGGGTTATATTTTAAACCACTAAATCCTTAGGCTCACAAAAAACCCTTCAGACTCTTCTTCTCTTCTCTCCTTCTGTCCATGGGAAAACCAATCCAAACCCTAAAACCTTGGTCTTGTCTGCATAAATTTGGTGAGTTCGGAGCTTAGTTGGAAGTAAACAAGAGAGGAGCAAAGCTTTGGAGCAAATGAGGCCGGAATTTGAGTATCAAGAAGCGATGATTCACATAACCGGAGCCCTAGGAGGAATCTTGAAGGTATCTCAAGGCTTTGAGCAACTTGAAATAGGATCTAGACTATCTTTTGTGGTTCATATTGTTTTGTGTTGAAAATTTTGAAATCTAATTAACTTAGGGTTTCGATTGAGGAATGAAATAGGCATGTCGGATCCATGTGATTGATTTCATGAAAAACTGGAGTTACATAACAAGTTTGGGATGTTTAATGCGTGATTGGAGTGTTGGAAAACCGCTTTTGTTGGTTTGGTGGTTCAAATCTTGAAGGTTTTAAAAGATGATAAATGTTTTGATTGATAAAAGTGATGGATCCACTAAAATCTCTTTTGAATAAAATGATTGTGATTTTGTGAATTAATTATGTGTTGATGAAATCTCGTGGAAATTGGTTTGTAAATGGAATAAAGTGAAACGATTTTATGAGGAATGTGGATATGATGCATTGAAAGCTTTTTTGGAAACGTGGTTGATGATTTATGTCATTGCATTGGAAATGTGGGATGAAATGACAGTATGAAGTTGTGATTTAAAAATGAAGAACTGAGAATTGAATTAGGGAGAGAAACCAAGTTGTGGGTTAAACTCTCGGTTTGTTTTGAATAAAAAGTGATTGATTGAATAATGAACCGAAGGATGGTTGATGAGATTAAGTTGGACTTGAACAGCTCCACGGTGAAAGACTGAAAACTTGCACAAGTTAGGATCACGTGCCCACGGGTTAGTTCTCGAAACGTGAATGTGATGGTTATCGTGATGAGTAATAGAGCGATCTATTTCCCAACGACTTTGCGTTGCCTGTTGGGGGAATAGGACGGGGTTTCTATAAACTGCACCCGACGTCGGTTCAATATTTGGATAATAATTTTTATGAGAAAGTTGAATAAAGCAATGTTAATGTTTTTGAGATAAATGAATGATGTTAAACTAAAATTATTTTGGAAAAGGCGAGGTGTGCGTGTGTGATTAAAAAGGGTTTCGAAGATAATTTGTTTACTGTATGGTTGCATTCCATCACATCTCACAAGTCATGCATAGCACTTGAGCTAGTTTTTATCCTACGAGCTTCGGCTCGTGATTGTTGCTTCTAATACTTTACAGGCTTGGGTGATCAAAAAAGGAAATGAAGGAAAAACTTGGATTTCTAGAAGGAGAAATGAAGAACCTAGTGTAATTTGATTTTGTTTTTGTATATTAAATGAATTGAGGAGTGTAAAGACATTTGTTTGTTTGAAACTGAATATGAAGTGTAATTACTTGGAATGAAGCCCTTTGTATGGGTCATTGAGATCTTATGTTTGAGAGATTTATGAAAACATTGAATTTTCTTTATGAAATGAATATTCTTTAATGTGGTGCAATGTTGAATATGACATTGAACAATGGTATTATGGATTTTGTACTTAGAAGTTGTGTAGAAGCTAATTTGAGCATACCCTTTTGGTCTAACAAGATTTCAACGACCGTTTTAATGATAACAAACAGAAGTATCTAATTGTGCAAATTGAGATTATTTACAGAAAATATATATTTAGCACAATTAAAGATACAAAGTGAAAGTCATGAAGTAAATTCAAATCAAATATGTTAGCAACAAGTTTTTGAAGCAATGCAAAAGACAAAGAATTGAAAACTTTGTTTAAATTTTCATATGTATCAAAGTTAGAATCCATGTAAGTTCACAAATCTAATGATCATATCTTTTGAAGCTCATAGGAAACCAAAATTAGACTATAGGATTCATGCATATCGTTTCTTCAAAGCATAAAATAATTTTGTAGCAACCAAAGTGGTTTTTAAATTAAGAAACATTTTATCAAATAAATCTGAAGTCATTTGAAATGTTTCGTGAAGTAACCAAATAGAAGTTTAAATTGAAAAACATTTCAACAAGTTTAACTTGTGACTTGAAGATACCAAAATTCATGAAAATCATGTTTTCATTCAACTCTTTCAACTAATGGACATATTCAGTCAACTAAAAGGGTTAAAAGCTGAACCAATAAGGTTCAGTCGACTAGATCATTAAGATCAGTCAACTAAAAACCTACTGGAATTTGAAAAAATTGAGCCATTATGGTTTAGGCAACTAAAGCATGAAGTTCAGTCGACTGACTTGAACCATTTAAGGTTCAGTCAACTGAAAGTAAGCCCTCAGTCGACTGACAAGCTACTGGAATTTTGGGATTACTTCAAATTGGCACCTCAGTCGACTGACCAAGCCATATCAGTTGACTGACTTATTCTGAAAGTCAAATTTGACTTTATAACGACTAGTTTGACTTGAGCTATTGAAATATCTTTTTTTCTACAATAGCTAGCTCAAATTTTTTCCTATAAAAAGACTCCATTATCAGAACCTAAATCATCCAAGAAGTTCTCTAATCTCATACTCTCTCATTACTCATTCTTGTGCATTAAAATCTCATACTCTTGTTCATATTTGAGAGAAACATGTAGAAAATCTCTTTGAGTTTCATTTGATATATTTTTTAAGAGTGAATTAGTGTGCTATAGTGTTGTACTCATTTGCTCATTAAAGAAATCTACTCTTATACACTTTTTTCATCAAAATACTGTTGAGGCTTGGTTGTAGCCTTGTTCAAGTGAGGGGATTCACTTGGGTTTAAGAGTTCGTGTGCTCTTGGTGTAAAGGCATCTCCGCCTTGTGAAGGAGAGAGGCATCTTCGCCTATAAGGAGGGATTAGTAGAAATCCTCAAAGTGGGTTGCTTGAGCAAGGATGTAGGCCAGTACGTCGAGCCTTGTAAAAATCTCGATTTTATTTTCTCTATCCTTCAAACTCTTTATATTTACGTTTGATTGAATCTTTATTTATTCAAATAAGATCAAGTGAAAATATATTGTATGTTTTAAATTGAATATCTCAAAAGAAAATTTTAAATATCCAATTCACCACATATTGGGATCACATTACATTCATAATTGCTATCAGAGCGTAGGTCACATTTTTACCTATTAAGTTTTTGTAAAAAGATCTATGGCAAGTATAGGTGTATTTTTTTTTGGAGAGGATCAATCCTCAACAAGACCTCCAATCTATTGTGGTGTTAATTACACCTTTTAAAAATAAAGGATGAGAATTTTCATCCAAACAATAGTTGGAGAGCTTGGAGAGTGATTGTCCAAGGTAACTTTATTCCCACTAAAACTGTTGAAAAAAAGATGTTCCAAAACTCAAAGAAAAAATGAATGAAAGTGATATAAAATTACTTCAAATAAATTCTAATGCTATGAATACTTTATATTGTACTCTTGATACTAATAAGTATAATCGTATTATGATATGTAAGAATGTTAAAAAAATATAAAAAAAAATTAAAAATTACATATGAAGGTACACAAGATGTTAAAGATTCTAGAATCGATAGGTTAATTAGTGAAACCATTTCTAGTATGTATACTCGTTTACTCATATCATCAATTCTCTCAATACTCTTGGAAAAACTGACCAATCTTATGAATTGTCAAGGAAAGTACTCAAGGCCTTACCATCCATTTAAGAAGCAAAGGCGACGGTTATTTTGAAAGCAAAAATTCTAAGAGTAATGACGATAGATGAACTAATTAGATCTTTCTTGATTTATGAACTCAAAATCAAAGATAGAGTCAACGAGCAAAACAAAGTGAAGAAATTTTTTGCTCTAAAAACTTCAAAAGAAAATTCTAGTGACGAAGAAAATGAAGAGCTTGATGATGATAATATGGCTCTCATTACTAGAAGACTCAGAAAATTTTTCAAAAGAGAAAAGATTTGGCAGAAAATTTCGTGGCACGAGATTTGATAAGGGTGATTCAAGTAAAAAAGATTACAAGAAAGATTTTCTTACTTATTACAATTGAAAGAAAGTGGGACACATCAAGCTGGAATGTCCTTTTCTTAAAAAAAATCTAAAGAAGAAAAAGAAGGCCATAAAAGTTACAACATGGGATGACATGGACTCAAACGAGTTTAGCGAGAGTTCTAGCGATGAAGAAGTTGAAAATTTTTGCTTGATGGCTAGCATTGATGAAGAGGTAAATTCTCATCCAAATTCTAATTTGTTTGAATTTAGCTCTTGTAATGAATCTAGTACTTATGAATCTATGCCATCTTATAAGGAACTTAAAAATGAATTATATAACTTGCATAAAAAATTCTTAAAATTAGAAAATATAAATATAAATTTGAAAAAGAAAAATGAGAAAACTTTTTAAGAAAATTGAAAATCAATCCAAAGTGTTGAACAATTTAAAGGAATCCTTTTCAATTTTGTAAAATTGAAGGAATGAACTCGGTTCTTATCCTAAATTGTGTTGTATTTTTTTTATAATGATTAGTAATAAATTAAATGTATTGAGCTTTGAGCAATTTAAGTTAATATTATTATTTCTTTCAAAAAAAAATGTTGTCTCAAAATGGTTAATCTTTTTTAATTTTTATGCCTTAGTCTTTAATTATTATTACTATTTTGATGTCATAGTTACTTGAAATACTTATAAATGCATGAAATTTCATATATGCCATTTTTATTTAAATATATAGTTTGATGCAAAAAATTTAAATTGAGTATCTTCTTGATTCGAATATCTTGAATTGGTAGAAAAGATAAAAGTTATTTTTTTTTAAAAAAAATGTATAAAACACTTAATGAAAAGTGGAAGAGTTGTCGAAATGGCCTTGAGAAATTTGTGGTTGACATTTAAGTAGTGAGTTAGACGATTTGGTTTACAAATTCTAGGTTTGGTGCGCAGATGGGTTCCTACACTTGGAAAATTAGTGCCTCAAAGTAGAACGCTACAACTCATTAGTACAATAGAGTGCCTAGGTGAGTTGGGTGACGGCTGCACTGCCACTAGGTGCACACAATTGGCATGTATTACATTTTTGATTTTATTTTGAGTTCAATTGGCATGTATTACATTTTTCTTCTTCCATTCTTATTTTTGTTAGGTATTGATAAATATTAACCCCTCTGATTTGTTAATGTGTTTGGGCATTTCAGGTTCTATTGCACCTCAGGGTTAATTGCACTTCTGAAGTTTCTTCTGAGATTTATTTGAATAAAAATTATGTAGTTACAATTGTAGTTTGATGACTGTTCGTTCTAATTCTTTTGGTGAAGACTATAAGATAATTTTTTTTTTTTTTGGGATCGTAGTGATAGTTTAGATGAAAGTATTTGAAGAATTTATTTTGGTATTTCGGTATGTTGGTTTATATTATTGATTTGAACTAGAAACTTTAAATATATGTATGAGAAGTTAGGATAGATAGTATATGATTTAGTTTTAAGTTGAGTTTTGTTGTTGAAATCCAAGTAAAGTATGTGTATATTATGTTACTTGTATTATTACAGGTTATTATGTAAACTTAAATTATCTGAAAAATATAGAAAACTCTGCCTTTTTTAAAAAAAAAATTAACAGTTACAATATTTTTTAAAAGTTTGGGGCCTGACACCCGGACCTCGTACCCCCGGGATCCCAAATGCCCGGAATCTCGAACCCCTAGAATCCCAAACCTTCGGACCCTGTACCTTCGGGGTCCTAGATGCTCGAAATCTCGAACCCCTAGAATCCCAGACCCTCGAACCTCGTGCCCCCAGGGTCCTAGATGCCCGAAATCCCGAACCCCTAGAACTCTAGATCCCTAGAACCCCGAACTCTCGACAACCTCTAACTCTCGACCCTCTGGACTCAAACTAGTAATACTGGTGATAGAATGGTAGTGGTAGTGGTAGAATGGTAATTCTGATGGTGGTGATAATGGTGCGATGGTAAGGGTGAAAAATATTTACGGCCATAAAAAAGTAAAAAATATTTTTCACTAAAATAAACTTATTTTTCATTGACTTGAAAAGTATTTTTCGCTGGCTTTTAATTTCTATCTTACAAAACACTAGATAATGCGAAAATATTTTTTGTCGAAATAAATGAAGCTTAAGTCGCTCAAAGATCTACCCAAAATTTTTTACTTATTTAAATTAAAACGGTTTTAAACAGAAAGGTTAACTTAAAAGTCAAATTGAAAAAAAAAAAAACCCTTTTGTTAGAAGTATTCACAGTTCGATTTGGTTCAATTTTGAACTAAATCAAAAATCAAATCGTTTTAAACGATTGTAAGAGTTTAAGAATAAAAACTGAACCATATGTATCATGGAACCGAACTGAATTGATAAATAATTGTTCGGTTCTAATTTGAAACTACAGTTCTAAGGGTAAGTATTTGTTACCTATTTTATATTTTTAAAAAAATTATACATTTATTTGTTTTATTTTTTTATTAAATTTTTATTTTTTTATTTATATTATTCTATTTTATATTTTTTTATCACTTGTTTCATATTCTTACAAGGAGTGATTCCTATGTTTATAAATTATGAATTATATTTTATTATTTTTTTATCTATTACCAATAGTTTATGAATTTTATAATATTATAATGTTATGAAAAAAATAAAAAATAAAAAAATTAAAGAAAATAAAATAAAATAAATAGTATTTTTAAATTTTTTATTTATATATAATACATAATATAAATATTATTAATAAGAGACAAATTAATTCGATTTTATATAATTTTTTAAAACTTAATTTGTGAATCAAATTATAAGTAAAATAAGAAACCAAATCATTTAAAAAAAAAAACCTGATTCAATTCATATAATTGGAATAGATCTGTACTGATTTAATGGTTTTAACAATTGGCTCGTTTGGCATGATTACTTATAAGCAAGTTTGACCAACGTGAATTTTTTTTATTATTTAGTTAAAATTTTATATTTTTTAGATTTTTTTTATTGAGACGAGTTGAAAAAATAAAATTTTTTGATCAAAATATAAAAAAATTTAGAAAAAATAAAAATAAACAAAAAATAAATAAAAATATTAAATCAGAAAATAGTAAAGTAAAATAAATAAATAAACAAGCCATACCAGACGGGATATACATATATATTTTTTAACATTCCCACCTTTTTTGTGGCTTAGAGTTAGTGAATGTATGCATATATAAGGGTACATTCTAGTCATGGAATTCCACCAGTGACACCGACACAAGACTACAAGAGGTCACATGGCTACTCTTCTTCCAACCCAACTTTCTCTGTCCACCATCATAATCTCCATCCTCCTCCTTTTCCAAACATTATCTCCGGCGACCACCGGAGAAGATTCCGGCTTCGTAAAAAGAATAGATCGGAGATTACTAGGGCTGAAGAAGGAGAAACTGAGCCACTTCCGCTTCTACTGGCACGACACCGTGACCGGCCGCAACGCCACCTCCGTCACGGTGGTTCAACCGCCGTCCAACTCCTCCGCCACCGCTTTCGGCGTGATCAACATGATCGACGACCCTTTAACTCTGGGGCCGGAGCTGGGGACGTCGGAGATGGTGGGGAGAGCTCAGGGACTTTATGGATCGGCGTCGCAGAAAGATTTGGGGCTTCTAATGGTGATGAACTTCGCTTTCATGGTCGGAAAGTATAACGGGAGCTCCATCACGGTACTGGGGAGGAACGCCGTGTTCTCGAAGGTGAGGGAGATGGCGGTGGTCGGCGGCAGCGGGCTTTTCCGGTTTGCTCGGGGGTACGTTCAGGCGAGGACTCATAAGGTTGATCTCAGTACTGGGAATGCTGTTGTTGAGTATAATGTCTATGTACTGCATTATTGATTGATGGTTTTTTTTTTTTCTCACATGCCGAGTTTCAATCATTATGAACCCAGAAATGCTGAAAATCTATAATATTTATATATAAATTTACTTTAAAACGCTGTGAATTTTGAATACTTATCTAAAATTTTATCTCGAACTTAAAATAAATAGTTCATATTTAACTCTGTAATATAAACAAACTAAGTGAATTTAAATTATTAGTTTTAAGTTATGGGAAAATAAAATTTTGACCCGGGTACTTGTTGCAATTTCTTTTGGCCACATCATTTAGTTTTTTTTTTTTTTTTTGGAATTGAAAATAGTACTTATATAGTACTTATATGCTTCCTTTATTTTGATACATTTTAATTCTTAATAATTATTCTTATTATAAATTTAGTTGAATAAATTCTATCCTAAGTTTTTTTTGTTTTGTTTATCTACCTAAAAGAGTGACATATATGAAATTATTGTATATGTGACAAATAAAATATCTGAAATAATAGTCTCACATTTTCAGAAAATGTTGGCCAAAAAGTGCTATTTGTAAATAAAGAGTAAATTTATTCACCGACTTTATCAGGTGGGTGAACAAATAATCATCCTTCAATTAGTCAGATGTGTAGGCTTCATTGCCAAATGTATGATGAATTCCAAGTTCAAATTGCTGAGAAGAAGAATTAGTCCAAACTATATACTTCATTGTTTGATAGATTTTAGAGTGATTTGGGAGTAGGTTCTATTTAGGGGTTTATATTATAATAAGTCTTTACTTAAAGAATTGTATTTTATTAAGTCTTATTTTGATATTGGAAAAATTACAAGAACGCCCCTATACTATTTTTGTATATCACTTAACCACCTGAATTAAAACCCGTATAAAGTGACCCCCTATACTATTTATTTGTATCATTTTGCCTCCTCTGTTAGGAGATATTCTTATAATTTTAATTAATAGTTAGGAAGGTAAAGTGATACAAAGAAATAATTAGGGGGCCACTTTGTGCGAATTTTTAATTCAGGGGGGATTAAGTGATATACATGAATAGTGTATGGGGTGCTTCTATAATTTTTTCTTTGATATTTTTATACTAAAATTACTCCTAATATAATATACATTATGAATAGTGTATAGGGTGCTTCTATAATTTTTTCTTTGATATTTTTATACTGAAATTACTCCTAATATAATATACATTACTCACCACTGTCAACACTATTTTCCATCACTACCGCTTCAAGCACCACCACCACCACCATCACCACCATAACTGTCGCTGCCAACACCATCGCCGCCGCCGCCACTGTCGCCACCACCACTACCACTGCCGACGCCACCACCACCAAATTCGTTGGAGATAAATAAAAAAACGAGAAATTTTCGTTTTAGATCTGAAATGTTTTATTTGTTATGAGTGTGTTATTATAGTTTTGGATTTGATATTAAATGTTTCATTTGTTATGAAATGCTTCAAGACATTTCTTGAACAAATGAGACATTTCATAACAAATGTTTTATTTTTTAAAATAAAATATTTTATGTAAATGAAATATTTTTTAAATAAATGTGTATTTAAATGTGTAAATATCTTATTATTTTTTAATAAACGATACATTTCATTTGTATAGCTAAAATGTATAATTATTTTTGAAATGAGGCATTTGTTACCATCAACTACCCCCAGAGAGAGAGAGAGAGAGAGAGAGAGAGATTATGTTTTGGAAGTAAAAACTAAATAAAGCAAAAATGGATAAAAAATTTGTGCAAGTAATGAGAAGAGGAAAAAGAAAAAAGATTAAATAAAAGAATGCTCAAAGACTAGGCATCCAAAATCACTAAAGCACATTGCTCAACAATTACATTAAATAACTGGCAGTTCTTCTAACTCAAGTCATTGTACAAACTGAATTTGTGAGTACGTGTAGCCGTGGGCATTTGGCTTCTTCCGCTTGGAACGATACTTCATGAACTTCACGAACACCATCAGTGGAGAGGATGAATTCTGTGAAAAAGATGACGATGTACCGGATGGCGAAAAGCTCTGGCATTCGACGCCAGCAGAGCCCCCACAGATCTGATCTCTTCTCAACCTTCGCCGCTGGCGACACACAGATCTGATCTCTTCTCGACGTTCGCCGCTAGCGACACACAGATCCGATCTCCTCTCGACCTGCGCCGCCGGCGACGACCCTCCTGGAGGTTGAGTTGCCCTTCACAAGCTCGTCGTTACAGATTATTTCAACTAGATTCGAAGCAATGAGCTCTCCATGGCGATGGCGAACAGAGAGAGAAGCGTCGACGGTGATCGGTGCGGCGACGAGATGGTGACGTGCGGTGGATGCATTGTTGACGGGGGCTACGGTTTCACGGGAAAGAAGAAGAGAAAATACGGAAAAAAGAAGAGAAAAATATGGAAAGAAGGTATACAGGGGTATATTGGTCCAAACGAATTAATAAATTTTAAAAATATGACTTAATAGAATATTTAAAAAGTAATTATAATTTAATAAAATATAAATTCTCTAAATAGAACTTTTAATTAATTTTTTCTAAATTTTAAATTTAAATTATCAAAAAAAATGAGTATTGTTCATTTAGCATGTTAGATGGGCGAACGAAATAACACACTTGTAAATAGTTGCTAAAGTCATGGTTACATCGAAATCGTGTCATTGTGAATCCAGTTGTAGTTGAATTTGTAAGAGACGAAACATATAGATTTAGAAGTCTTAAATTTAACTTTTAATAATTTATTGTGTCACGACGTCAGTAGACCCGCAGTTTCTAGAAAGATTCAGAGTGAGCATAGTGCACTTAAATATATTATTTATATGATGTTCATATTTTATAACGTTACAAAAAATATTTTATATAAGAGGTTGTTAACTTCTTTTTCTTAATTAGGTAGATGATAAGAATAATTTACTTTTATCTACAATTTATATATATATATGCACAATGAATTTTTGGTGCCTATTAGACCCTGATTGACAACTAACTTAAAAATTAATTAGTTTTTTATTTTTTTTTGCGTCTTTAGCCCAAAAATTGAATTGGACTCATAGTAAGTTGTAGCGGTAAAAAATCGTACCTTCACGCCATGATTAATTTTGGAATCCTACAAAAAAAGAGCACCGTTAGCGCCCCAACCAGTGTTGACCGGCCGGATGCACTCCGATGCTTAAGTGAGCCACAATCATGATGAAGAATAATATAATTCTTGTATGGATATATGATTGCGTACCTTTACCCGTAGAGTTCGGTCTTTATTTATAGGATAAGGGTTATTTTTCATCAAGAATTCTAATTATTATTTTGAGTTATCAAAAAATTTATCATATCATATCTTTTGATATAATCTTATCTTTTAAAAGAGATGTGACTTTATTTTTATTGAAAAAATTTATCCTTTTCATAAGTTGTTTAGTAACTTAGTTTTTAAGCTAATTTTTCTGAAATTGATTGTTTGGATAAAAAGTTAACTTTTTTACTTTTTGTTTAAAGTAAAAAATTTTATCTTTTTATATATTTGATATTAACTATCACATTAGTTGGTAGTGGTAGTAAGTAAGTTATGAATAAGGGTTACTATTGTATTTTAAAAGTGGTAAGAGTTTAAATAAAATATTTTAAAAATTTATATTTTAATTTAATTTTTTAATTTTTTTACTTTTTATCAAAAACTTTTTAATATTTCTACTAAAAAAAAATTAAAAAATCCAAATTATCGATCAAAGCCTTATTATTTTCTACCATTCTTTGAGGTAAAGCCTTTCAATTATTATTATGTCGGCCACCGTCTATATAGGTTG
>JAULJZ010006946.1:0-16739 GCA_032270985.1 Heliamphora pulchella | reverse complement strand
ATTAAGAGGATAAACACTATTCATAATAACCTTGGGGTGTGAATTAATTTATATAATCAGTATAAAATTAATTACTCTAAATGTCCCGTTCAATACACATAAAGTGTACTAGCACAGAGAGTTGGAATAATAGACGACGCTATTATTTGTTTCCCGTAATCATGATAGGCCTACTAAAACTCTATGCTATAGTCGTACCGATGGTATGCCCATTTCCATCTAAACTGTTAAAACTTATATTCTGCAAGAAGCTAAAATCTAATGTTCTGTGTGCAAACCGTACTCTACACACCAGATTAAATACTATATAGAATATCGAATATCTATGCATAACATTTAAAGAAATGATACGCATACATTGCTCATAAAAATTCTCATAAAATAAAAAATTAATTTTATTAAAAATAAAATTAAATACTAAAAACAGAATTTTCAGTATACCAACCTTAACAATGTTAAATTTTCTTAACCATTTTCAGTTGTTTTTAGCCGAATATTTTACGTTATTTTTGTCATTATTGGATCTTTTTATCAAATTTCTAGTCCCTTGGGCTAATGATACACCTATATAACTAAATTTGGGTTGGGATACATGCATTAGGCTAGTTGGTTGGATTTTCTTAACAATTAATGTGGATTTCACATTTGTATATATGCACATGATGGGTGTATTTCTTTTTTAAATGGCATGATTTTAATTGCATTAACCTTGTGTTGTCGGTACTTTGTAAAAATTAAAGAAAGAGATATGAATTATGAGAAATTGTGTGCTAAAATTTATGATGCATTTTGACATGAAAAGAGAGATTGAATACTGAAACATGTGACTTGAAAATGAAATGGGAAATTTGACTTTGGAATTGAAATGATAGCTTGTGAGAATGGTTGGGAGAGGAACTAGTTGTGGGTTGGACTCCCGAATTGTGAAAATAAAAGTAATTAGCAAATAATGAACCGTATGGATTGATGTGAATTAAGTTGGGCTTGCACAGCTCCGCGCTGAAAGGCCAAAAATTTGCGCAAGATGAAGATCACATGCCCACGGGTTAGCCCCCGAAATGTGATGGTTGTGTTGTGGTGAGTTATAGAGCTCTCTATTACCCAATGGCTCCGCGTAGCCTATTGGTGAAATAGAGAGAGGTTTTTATAAGCTGCACCTGACGCCGGTTCATTAGACATGATATTATTTTGTCAGAAACCAGGTAATGAGATAAAAATATGGATAATGTGGAAGAAGAAAAGATGAAAGGAGCAATCTCTCTAATAACGTGTGCAATCTCTGTGTGCGACGCAAGGTGCAATGTTAGGTGCGAAGCACCGCGCGTTGCCTCCGCCGCCGCCGCCCTAGCTTTCCACCACCAACGGCGACCTCTCCGGTGTCGCCACCTACCTCCGGCGTTGCTCCGGCCATCCTCTCTTGCTCGCGGCAGGTTCTGGTGATTCCCTAAGATGGAGGTTTCTCCTGCAACATCCATGGCTGTCGATTCTTTTTCTCTTGCAATTGACTCAAATGAGGTTCGTTTGAAATAGAGGAGTGTTTCTCATCCTCAATCCAACCTTCACTCTGTCCAATCTCCACATCTGCGGCTCCAAGTGACACCCATAGCCGCATCGCAATCCTCTTCAGATTTCTGCCCTTCTATCCGTGGTACCCCTCTTGGTGCAAGAATTACTCCACAACCCAGTATTCCTCAATCACATGTATTTCAGAGGACCTATCTGGATTCTCATACCACCATATCCTCTTATCACCACCCAGTTCACGAAAACCCTAATTTTGTAACTGATGTCCCTAAATCGAATCATAGTCCTTCAACCTATTCTGCTACTTCAATTTCCTCACCCAGTGACCCCACGATTAAGGCTGATGTGGCTGTAAATCGGGATTCTAACTCCTCTACATTTGGATTCTTTGCGCAAGCTACGGTCTCACACGTCCTAGACCCTCATCCAAAGCCAGGTAAACTTAAAAATTGGTCCTCTTTCAAGGCTCAGGCACCCTCAAAAGTAATGAAACTCGAGCATTTTCCTAAGACGCAACGTGGTCACAAAGCTGTTGTGGAATTGGATGAATATGATGTTAACACTAACCCATGGAACAATTGTCTCATTGGGTACTTCCTGGATGGGAAAATGCCAAACAATCTTCTGTGTGCTACAGCGAGGACCGTGTGGCGGGAGTACGCACCTAAATCGATTAAACAGATAGGTTCGTATTTTTTCTTTGAGTTCAAAGATGAAACCACTAAGCTGAAAATTTTGAAAGGAGGGCCTTATTTCTTCTCCAAGCGTTATTTGGTTCTGACAGAATGGAAAAGAATGTTGGTCCCCTCTACAACTTACCCATCTTCCATCCCAACGTGGGTTAAACTTCACAAACTCCCATTCGAATGTTGAATCGCCTCTAGTTTTAGCAGGATTGCAAGTACCATTGGTTGACCTGTGCATGTTGATCAAGCCACAGCAACCAAGAAGAGGTTAAACTTTGCAAGGGTGTGTATTGAAATTTTCGCAGGGGAATTTACCCAAAAAAAAATTTCTACTGGGGATGAACTCCCTCATGAGGTGATAGTGAAGATCGATGGTGATGCGGTGGCTATTCGGGTGGAGTACCAGTGGATTCTCCCCACATGCACAGCTTGTAAAGTGTTTGGCCACAAATGTAATCCTAAACCTTCTCCCACTAAAGGAGTGCAAGTAACTGGAGTTGAGAGTAGAGTGTTGGAAGCTCTGAACAAAGGGGGTAATATTGCCCTGGAAGTACGTGCCAAAGTGAGTAACCCTACTGCCGTTTGTGATCCCGTTCTCAGTCCCGAGCTTAGTAATTGCAAGGACATTCCCTTGGAGCGGCAACAGGTATGGACTCGGATGGGTAAAGGGCAAGAGGATGCTTTGGTGTCTTGTGCAGATGGGTTAAGTAAGGCAAGGGAGAATTCTATAGATGTGGCTGAGGTGCTTGAGGTTGATGCTACTTCTGTGGAGTTATCAACGTTAGTAGATGTGGGTGTAAGGGAGTAAGCGGTACATGGAGTTCTTCTCTCAAATTCCTTCTGAGCACTCTTGGATGTTGCTGATAAAGGTTTTTGTGAAAATTCGGCCCCTACCACAAAGAAAAAGTTAGAAATGAAGGATAGTAATAGCAAAAAGAAAAAGAAACTGTCCCCTGGTGTTCCTTTGAACTGGTATTCCTTTCCCCAATAACTTGGTTATGGAGGTCTTTGTTGTTAGTAGACTGAATTGTTTCTGCGAGGTTTGGTGTTGCCGGTTTTTGCTGGTTTTTTTGCTTTCTTTCCATGCGGGTTATGCATGGATAGTTTCCCCCGCTGCCAAGCGGGGGGTTATGTGGGTCAGGTTGTTAATGTTGTTTTCATGTTTTGATTGGTAAGTTATGTAGCTACTTGGGGTATGCCCCTTGGAATCATGCACATTTGTTCTTTTTTATGTTACAATTAATTACCCAAAAAAAATTATGGAAGAAGAAATGATTTGAAATGGGTTCAATGAATGTGATTAATGTAATATAGAATTGATGCAATGAAAAACAAGTGAATACAGTGGATAAATTTGTGTGCTTGGGGTGTGTTCGAACGAAAAATAATTTGGTGAAACATACATATTTATCTCGATTACACCCATCACACCTCACAAATCATGCACCATATTAGAGTTAATCTTTATCCTACGAGCTCCAACATATGTGTATATGCTAAACTATTTTAGGTTCTGAGGAGCATGGATGATACCAAGGTTATGGATGCATTTTGGGAATGGCTAGAGGATGGAGCTAGAGTTTTTTTTTTGTGGGTAATTAAATGTAGCATAAAAAGGAAAAAAATGGACAAATTACAAGGGGCATACCCCAGGACTTACAAAGCATCGCCAGGAAACAAAATCAAAAGCAATAAAAAGGCTTTCGGCTAAGCCATAATCAAACATGAAAAAAACCACGGCTGACAAACAAACAAGACATAAAAACTAAAGCCACTGTTGCCTCCCCATAATTGTGAACAATTATGGGGAGAAATCAGTGTCATTTCTCCACAAAGATAGGCAGTCCCTGTACAGAAGCCCATAACAGACCCTGGAGCTACCAGTAACAACACACCCACCAGTTTCCTTTACAAAGCTGTAAAGGGGAAAGCCATTCCTATACGAAATCTTGGAAAAACCAACCACCTGTAGACCAATTGAGCTGCCAAAAAAAAAACTAACCAATGTAACAGTCACAAAACCAAGCCATAAACCAGGCGCTGAATAAACATCACAAAATACCAGCACCAAAACCAGCTGCCAACCTCCGGACACCAGAAAGAAACCAAAAAAAAATGAATAGAAAACCAGCTTCCCTCAGCCACACCGAAGCAGCAAAACCGTAGTTACCTTCAACCAAACACAACCCAAACCAAAACTAACCCTGCACAAACCGCAACAGCCCACAGGCGGCAGTCCCAACCAACAGAGAACCAGCAATGAACCAAAGAGAAACCATGAGATAAGCACCCAACCGGAAATAAAACAATAGCCAATACTAGTTTAAATGACCGAGAGACGGTCTTTTCTTTTTCTTTCCACTTGATTGCTTAGCCTGCTTACTCCCTATCGACTGTCTGGAAGAAGAGGTGGGAACTTCATGCTCCCCATCAATCGGGGTCCATAGATTCGTAGTCTCACAATTTTCTACATCCAAAAGCACTCGGAAGGAGTTTGAAGTCGCCACTTGATCCCCTTGCTTCCTTTCACCCCCCTTGGTTGACAATTTTATATGAGGTGCATCATCTCGGGGCTCCACTGTCCCATCTTTACTGCTCTCTACACTAGAAGGGGAAACCGACAAGATCGAGACTTGCTCAGTTCGAACTCTCTCCACGAAGACCGGAGTTCTAACATTCTTAATAACAAGATAATCATGGGTGGAAGGCATCGGCAACTCAACATCGGGGACTATCGTAGATATGACAGGAGCTCCCAGGCTCACATCTCTACCTTTACCAACTTTAATCCATTCTGTTTGATCCTTGGAAACCTCTACCCTAGCCGTTGGCATAGAATGGTGGCACTTACTAGTATCATGCCCAAAAGCCTTGCATGTGACGCATATAGCAGGAAGTCCTTGAAATTCTACACGAACAGGAACAACTTTGCCTTCACACCTAATGGAAACCTCATGTGTCAGTGGTTGGGTTGCATCAATTTCAATACAAACTCTAGCATAGGAAATACGTTGTTTCAGTTTCGTAGCACGATCCAAAAACAGAGGCACTCCTAGAACACTCGCAATTCTACTTAAACAGTTCGCATTCCAAAATTCAAGTGGCAGGTCATGGAGCTTAACCCACACAAGTATCGTGGACATTGCCTTGTTTAAGGGAAACCGTTTCCTCCATTTTTTAAGGATAAGAAGCTTCCCCGAAAAATGCCACGGCCCTCTATCAAGAACACTTTCCATAGCTTCCATACTATTGAACTTAAAGAAATAAAAACTCTTGTCGTTACCATATATCTCTGTCAAGCCGAACTCGTTCCATAATGTTTTTGCTGTTGCCCTAACCAACGCAAACGGCATAGTGGCCTCCAGGAAATAACCCACTAGGCAGGGCTCCCATTCCTGAGAATCAGTCAAGTCCCCTGTAATATCCACAATAGCTCCATTCGTAGGGTCCACAGGAGCAAAATACTCCAAACATGTGTCGGAAGAGCTACGGGTAGTCAACAACGAGTCCCAAGTTCGGCTTGGCTTTCTATCAACCACTTGGCGTGCAGTCGGGGATGAACCTCCATTTTCCTGCAGGGAATGTGGCTCCATGGGTCTACCGCTGGGAATACGACGCATACGGCCACGGGAGCCTCCCCGTGTCCTCGGGTGAGCAACACCACAGGAAAGACCCACTTGATTCTCTCTCGGCAAAACACCCACTGTTCTAAGAATAATGTTCTCGGAAGAACATTCAAAACCAAACTCAACCTTATCCCTAGCAACTTGAGCTCCATCAACAACATGCGCAGGGAATAGATTCATACCTGGGGGATCTGTTAGCCTTTCGTCATGGAGATTTTCCAGGTGAGCTTCAATAGCCCCAAACTGGTCCTTGCCGAGAGGGCTAAGCCCTAGCCGTGAGAGATTCAGAGCCGTAGCCACGACCCTCTCAAAACCAATCGGATTTGCGCTTACAGGATCTTAAAGCAGAACACCATATCGCAGAGCCGCCGTCGCGCCATTCAGGGTCGCCAAATCGTCTGCAGGGGAAACCCTAACCGAAGAGGGGGACTCTATTTTCATCAGAACAAGATAAACCAGTGCCGCGGAATTCGCACACAGTTTCGCACCTCACATCGCACACAGCTTCAGGGATCGGCTATTTAATTATTCATTGCTAGAGTTTTTTCTGGTTTTATGTTATGTTGTACATGAAGTTAAGGGAATAAATGTAATTAATAGGATAGCTTAAAGTTAAATGTATGTTGCTACAAACTCTTAAGTGGTTCTGTAAATAAATTTTTGAAACTTGGTCCTTTTAGTTTGAATCTTCTAACTGTATATATGAAATATTTTCTTAAGTTTTGAAAAATTGTCAATGGATATAGTTCATGTAAGGTATGACCTGGGGTTTAGTTCACGAACTCAGGGTTTGGGTCGTGACAGTTTGAGAAAGGGTTTGAGAATATATTATTATTATTGAAATATTTTTTCATTATTAGGATTGTGAGAATATACTAGTATTATTATTGGGATATTTACCCATTATTAGGATCTTTCTCATTATTAGGATTGTGAGACCCTGACCTATTTCTTGTTTTGAAATGTTAAGTGTTAATGGAGTTCGAGTTACCACAGAACCTCAGTGATGTTTAGGTACATCTTTGGCGCGTGTTTGGGTTTGAAAAAGGTATATTCAGTTTGGTACGGGATTGAAAAACCTTGGTCATTTGCATTCGGGCGTTTTCTTCACAGTCCATTCGATTGGACTAGAGAACCCAAGAGACTGGGTTGGCAGTAGGCTCATCCAATCGACTGAATTGGGATGTCAGTCGACTGAACTGCAGATATTTGTCGTGTCTATAAACATCTAAAGCCAGAGATATTTTAGAAAAACATATCTTCTAAGCTAAGTTTTGATTTTCTTTGCCTTCTCTCTAGACTTTGACAAGCCTGGGGCTCAGTTTTCAGTGATCTGACAGCGGATTCTTGATGTTGGTGCCGAGAGATTTGCGTTCATCTAAACAGAATCCCGTTTCATCGAGGTTTGATTTTCGAGGCATCAAGCTTTTGGCTCAACGAGGTAGGATCCTAGAATTTATTATTGTTAAAGGGTGTTTCGTGTAATCATATGCAGTTTCACTAGGTAAAAAAATGCATTAAATGTTGTTTTCATGTTTAAACCTTGTTTTTTGGGTAAAAAGGTAAGATTTGCGCTTTTCTTTGTTTACATCATGTTTTGGATGTGTTGATATCCGTAGTTTTTAAAAAGGTAGTTTTGAAAATAGAGAATTGTGAAAATGGTGAAAAAACGTGTTTTTGGACGTTTGGAGCTAATCTTTAGGGTTGAGTCTCAGCTTTTAAAACGTTTGATGGAAGTATGTTTTTAGATGCTAGTACATCTCGATGTTAATAGATGATGGATCTCTTTTTATACATATTGATGTATAACTGTTTTATGGGTTTTGCATAGTTGAGCTACAGCCGATTTTTTTTAAAAATGATTTCCATAGATGTACTGTAACAGTGGGTGTATTGAGTTGGGCTCTTATTGCTCTTTGGTGAAAGTCCAAAAACGTGCGCAGAGTAGGTTCGCTACGGTCCTTCGGGTATATCCCCGTAAACGTGGTTTGGATGCTTCTTCCATCGATCGCAAAAAATTGTAAAGAGCCAGTTTCCCCGAGTAGCTACGTTGTTGTGGCTCCGTATAGAACTTGTCATTACTTAGCAAGCCCTAAGTGATTTTAGAGTAATGGGCAGGAGTCTATAGTTGTTACCTTTATCCATGTGTGTGGTAGAGTCAGTATATGGGATTCATTTTATCTTATTTTCCTCGGTTGTGTGTTCCGAGTGAAAAAATAATGTTTTGTTCTCGGTTGTGTGATTTGGGTGGAAAATTAGGGATTTAATTACTGTTTTTCCCTTAACTGTGAATGTTATCTGCATTATCGATATGCATGGTTTTAAGGTTAAAAACTTGGGGTTTTATGAAGTAAAACCATTTTGAGGCTCGTGTTAGTCTAATGGAAAAACTTTTTGGCCTCTTGTGGTTGAGTCTTTATACTTATGATTGCATAACCTGCTTTACATCTTTATAGTCTGTTTCTATTGGGTTTCAGCTCATGGTGTGGAATTTTGTTGTAAAACCTTTTTCAGGAGAACGTGGTGCTGTAGGTTGACCTTGGGGTACCCAGAGGTAGCTGATTACAAGACTTCTGTTTTGTCTTGATTGGTAGGTTATACCTTTGTATATGTTACATGTTGGGAGATAACATGTTGTAAAGCATATGTTTTTCTTATGGATGTGTGCATGATTTATGCTTTCGAGAGAACCGTAGTTTGGTTGTTGTTTTTCGTAATTTCTTACTACGTTTTTTGTTATTGGGTTCAATGGTTTACAAATGGAGTTTTCAAATGGTTTATGCTTCATTCAAACTCTTGTGCTTCGAGGGCGATTTTTGGAACAGCCTAAACTTCTTTTAAAAGAAAAAGAAAAGATTTTCTTGTTCCAAAACATGAATTTTTTTTTCAAGGCTTGGCTTGTGGGATCGTAACCGTAGTCTCTTGGCTACTCTTTTAAATCAAATATCCCTCGGTAGTATGTTTCACGAAGGTTTTTGCCTTGTTTGGGCTTTAGGGTTTTTCATCTGGTTGTGGTTGGGTGGTTTTGGCAGTTGTTGTGGATTTTTACGTGACCAAGAGTTTGGGGCTTGACAACTTAGTATCAGAGCTCTGGGTTCGAATACCTATGAGCTATGGGAAGAGGGTGCATCACCTTGTGAGGATATGTGTGTGCTGGGTTGCCTATGTTTGGAACATGAGCATGTTAGTTGTTGAGAATGTTGATGCCGTGTATATGTGAGCATAAAGGTTAGACCTTAGGATTGATTAGTCTTGCCTTCAGACGTTTATGTCGTGGTGAGTTATAGAACTATCTATTACCCAATGGCTCCTCATAGCCTATTGGGGAAATAGGGAGGGATTTTTATAAACTGCACCCGACACCGGTTTATTAGACAAGATATTGTTTTGTCAGAAACCAAGTAATGAGAAAAAAATCTGGATAATGTGGAAGAAGAAAAGATGAAAGGTGCAAACTCTCTAATAACGTGTGTAATCTTTGTGTGCGACGCAATGTGCAACGCTAGGTGAGAAGCACCACGTGCTGCCTCCGCCACTGCCGACCGGCTAACCACCGCCGCCCTGGCTTTCCACCACCAACGGCGACCTCTCTGGTGTCGCCACCTACCTCCGGCGTTACTCTGGCCATCCTCTCTTGCTCGCGGCAGGTTCTGTTGATTCCCTAAGATGGAGGTTTCACCTGCAACATCCATGGCCGCCGGTTCTTTATCTCTTGCAATTGACTCAAATGAGGTTCGTTTGAAACGGAGGAGTGTTTCTCACCCTCAATCCAACCTTCACTCCGTCCAATCTCCACATCTGCGGCTCCAAGTGACACCCATAGCCGCATCGCAATCCTCTTCAAATTTTTGCCCTTCTGCCCGTGGTACCCCTCTTGGTGCATAAATTACTCCACAACCCCGCATTCCTCAGTCACATGTATTTCAGAGGACCTATCCGGATTTTCACACCACCATATCCTCTTTTCACCACCCAGTTCACGAAAATCCTAACTTTTTAACTGATGTCCCTAAATCGAATCATAGTCCTTCAACCTATTCTGCAACTTCCATTTCCCCACACAGTGGCCCTACGGTTAAGGCTGATGTGGCTGTAAATGGGGATTCTAACTCCTCTACATTTGGATCCTTTGGTTAAGCTACGGTCTCACACATCCCAGACCCTCCTCCAAACCCAGGTAAACCTAAAAATTGGTCCTCCTTTTTCAAGGCTCAGGCCCCCTCAAAAGTAATGAAACTTGAGCATTTTCCTGAGATGCAACGTGGTCACAAAGCTGTTGTTGAATTGGATGAATCTGATGTTGACACTAACACATGGAACAATTGTCTCATTGGGTACTTCCTAGATGGGAAAATGTCATACAATCTTCTGTGTGCTACAGCGAGGACTGTGTGGTGGGAGTATGCACCTGAATCGATTAAACAGATAGGTTCGTGTTTTTTCTTTGAGTTCAAAGATGAAACCACTAAGCTGAAAATTTTGAAAGGAGGGCCTTATTTCTTTTCCAAGCGTTATTTGGTTATGACATAATGGAAGAGAATGTTGGTCCCCTCTACAACTCACCCATCTTCCATCCCAAAGTGGCTTAAACTTCACAAACTCCCATTGGAATGTTGGATTGCCTCTGGTTTTGGCAGGATTGCCAGTACCATTGGTTGACCTATGCATGTTGATCAAGCCACAGCAACCAAGAAGAGGTTAGACTTTGCAATGGTGTGTATTGAAATTTCCACTGGGGAAATTACCCCCAAAAAAAAATTTCTGCTAGGGATGAACTCCCTCATGAGGTGATAGTGAAGATCGATGGTGATGCGGTGGCTATCCGGGTGGAGTACTAGTGGATTCCCCCCATATGCACAGCTTGTAAAGTGTTTGGCCACAAATGTAATTCTAAACCTTCTCCCACTAAAGCGGAGCAAGTAACTGGAGCTGAGAGTAGAGTGTTGGAAGCTCTGAACAAAGGGGGTAATGTTGCCCTGGAAGTACGCGCTAAAGTTAGTAACCCTATGACCATTTGTGATCCCATTCTCAGTCCTGAGCTTAGTAATTGCAAGGGCATTCCCTTGGAGAGGCAACAGGTATGGACTTGGGTGGGTAAAGGGCAGGAGGATGCTTTGGTGTCTTGTGTAGATGGGTTAAGTAAGGCAAGGGAGAATTCTATAGATGTGGCTGAGGTGCTTGAGGTTGATGCTACTTCTGTGGAGTTATCAATGTCAATATATGTGGGTGTAAGGGAGCTAGCAGTACATGGAGTTCTTCTCTCAAATTCCTTTCGAGCACTCTTGGATGTCGCTGATAAAGGCTTCTGTAAAAATTCAGCCTCTACCACAAAGAAAAAGTTAGAAATGAAGGATAGTAATAGCAAAAAGAAAAAGAAACGGTCCCCTGGTGGTCCTTTGAACTGGTATTCCTTTCCCCAATAACTTGGTTATGGGTTGGTTGGGTCTTTGTTGTTAGTAGACGGAATTGTTTCTGCGAGGTTTGGTGTTGCCGGTTTTTGTTGGTTTTGTTGCTTTCTATCCATGCGGGTTATGCATGGATAGTTTCCCCTGCTGCCAAGCGGGGGTTATATGGGTCAGGTTGTTAATGTTGTTTTCGTGTTTTGATTGGTAAGTTATGTAGCTACCTGGGGTATGCCCCTTCGAATCATACACATTTGTTCTTTTTTATGTTACAATTAATTACCCAAAAAAATTTGTGGAAGAAGAAATGATTTGAAATGGGTTCAATGAATGTGATTAATGTAATAAAGAATTAATGCAATGAAAAGCAAGTGAGTACAGTGGATAAATTTGTGTGTGTGGGGTGTGTGCAAACGAAAAACGATTTGGTGAAACATACATATTTATCTCGATTACACCGATCACACCTTACAAATCATGCATCATATTCGAGTTAATCTTTATCTTACGAGCTCCGACATATGTATGTACGCTAAACCATTTTAGGTTCTGAGGAGCAGGGATGATACCAAGGTTATGGATGCATTTTGGAAATGGCTAGAGGATGAAGCTAGAGTTTTTTTTTGTTTTATTTTATGTTGTACATGAAGTTAAGGGAATAAATGTATTTAATAGGATAGCTTAAAGTTGAATGTATGTTGCTACAAATTCTTATGTGGTTCTGTCAATTAATTTTTGAAACTTGGTCCTTTAAGTTTGAATCTTCTAACTGTATATATGAAATATTTTTCTTAAGTTTTGAAAAATTGTCAATGGATATAGTTCATGTAAGGTATGACCTGGGGTTTAGTTCACGAACTCAGGGTTTGGGTCGTGACAGTTTGAGAAAGGGTTTGAGAATATATTATTATTATTGAAATATTTTTTCATTATTAGGATTGTGAGAATATACTAGTATTATTATTGGGATATTTACCCATTATTAGGATCTTTCTCATTATTAGGATTGTGAGACCCTGACCTATTTCTTTTTTTGAAATGTTAAGTGTTAATGGAGTTCGAGTTACCTCATAACCTCAGTGATGTTTAGGTACATCTTTGGCGCGTGTTTGGGTTTGGGAAAGGAATATTCAGTTTGGTACGGGATTTAAAAACCTTGGTTGTTTGCATTTGGACGTTTTCTTCGCAGGCCATTCGATTGGACTGGAGAACCCAAGAGACTGTGTTGGCAGTAGGCTCATCCAATCGACTGAACTGCAGATATTTGTCGTGTCTATAAACATCTAAACCCTAAGATATTTTAGAAAAACATAACTTATAAGCTAAGTTTTGATTTTCTTTGTCTTCTCTCTAGACTTTGACAAGCCTTGGGCTTAGTTTTTAGTGATCTGACAGCGGACTCTTGATGTCGGTGCCGAGGGCTTTGCGTTCATCTGAACAAAATCCTGTTTCATCGAGGTTTGATTTTCGAGGCATCGAGCTTTTGGCTCAACGAGGTAGAATCCGAGACTTTATTGTTGTTAAAGGATATTTCGTGTAATCATATGTAGTTTCACTAGGTAGAAAATGCATTGAATGTTGTTTTCATGTTTAAACCTTATTTTTTGGGTAAAAAGGCATGTTTTGCGCTTTTCTTTGTTTATTTCATGTTTTTGATGTATTGATATCCATAGTTTTTGAAAAGGCAGTTTTGAAAACAGAGAATTGTGAAAATGGTGAAAAAACGTGTTTTTAAAGGTTTGGAGCTAATCTTTGGGGTTGAGTCTCAGCTTTTAAAACGTTTGATGGAAGTATGTTTTTACATGCTAATACATCTTCATATTAATGGATGATGGATCTCTTTTTATATATGTTGATGTATAACTGTTTTACGGGTTTTGCGTAGTTGAGCTACGGCTGATTTTTTTTAAAAATGATTTCCATAGATGTACCGTCACAGTAGGTGTATTGAGTTAGGCTCCTATTGCTCTTTGGTGGAAGTCCAAAAATGTGGGCAGAGTAGGTTCGCTACGGTCCTTCGCGTTAATCCCTGTAAACATGGTTTGGATGCTTCTTTCATCGGTCGCAAAAATATGTAAAAAGCCGATTTCCCCAAGTGGCTACATTGTTGTGGCTCCGTATAGAACTTGTCATTACTTAGCAAGCCCTGAGCGATTTTAGAGTAATGGGCAGGAGTCTTTAGTTGTTACCTTTGTCCATGTATGTGGCAGAGTCAGTGCATATGATTCATTTTATCTTATTTTCCTCGATTGTGTGTTCCGAGTGGAAAAATAATGTTTTGTTCTCGATTGTGTGATTTGGGTGGAAAATTAGGGTTTTGATTACTGTTTTTCCCTTAACTGTGAATGTTACTTGCATTATTGATATGCATGATTTTAAGGTTAGAAACGTGAGGTTTTATAAAGTAAAACAATTTTGAGACTCGTGTTAGTCTGATGAAAAAACCTTTTAGCCTCATGTGGTTGAGTCTTTATGCTTATGATTGCATAACTTGCTTTACAGTTTTATAGTCTGTTTCTATTGGGTTTTGGCTCATGGTGTGAGATTTTGTTGTAAAACCTTTTTCAGGTGAACGTGGTCCTGTAGGTTGACCTTGGGGTGCCCAGAGGTAGCTGATTACAAGACTTCTGTTTTGTCTTGATTTGTAGGTTATACCTTTGTATATGTTTTATGTTGGGAGATAACATGTTGTAAAGCATATGTTTTTCTTATGGATGTATGAATAATTTATTCTTTCGAGAGAACCGTGGATATGTTGTTATTTTTTGTAGTTTCTTACTACATTTTTTGTTGCTGGGTTCAATGGTTTACAAACGAAGTTTTCAAATGGTTTATGCTTCATTCAAACTCTTGTGCTTCGAGGGCGATTTTTGGAACAGCCTAAACTTCTTTTAAAAGAAAAAGAAAAGAATTTCTTGTTCCAAAACATGTATATTTTTTCTCAGGACTTGGCTTGTGAGACTGTAACCGTAGTCTCTTGGCTACTCTTTCAAATCAAATAACCCTCAGTAGTATGTTTCACGAAGGTTTTTGCCTTGTTTGGGCTTTAGGATTTTTCATCTGGTTGTGGTTGGGTTAATTTGGCAGTTGTGGATTTTCACGTGAGCCAGAGTTTGGGGCTTGACAACTTGGTATCAGAGCTCTGGGTTCGAATACCTATAAGCTGTGGGAAGAGGGTGCATCACCTTGTGAGGATATGTGTGTGCTTGGTTGCCTGTGTTTGGAACATGAGCATGTTACTTGTTGAGCATGTTGATGCCGTGTATATGTGAGCATAGAGGTTGGACCTTAGGATTGATTAGTCTTGCCTTCAGGCGTTTGTGTCGTGGTGAGTTATAGAGCTCTCTATTACCCAATAGCTCCGCGTAGCCTATTGGTGAAATAGGGAGGGATTTTTATAACCTGCACCCGACGCCGGTTCATTAGACATGATACTGTTTTGTTAGAAACCAGGTAATGAGATAAAAATATGGATAATGTGGAAGAAGAAAAGATGAAAGGAGCAATCTCTCTAATAACGTGTGCAATCTCTGTGTGCGACACAAGGTGCAACGCTAGGTGCGAAGCACCGCACGCTGCCTCCGCCACCGCCGACCGGCTAGCCACCGTAGCCCAGGCTTTCCACCACCAACGGTGACCTCTCCAGTGTCGCCACCTACCTCCGGAGTCGCTCCGACCATCCTCTCTTACTCGCGGCAGGTTCTGGTGATTCCCTAAGATGGAGGTTTCACCTGCAACATCCATGGCCGTCGGTTCGTTTTCTCTTGCAATTGACTCAAATGAGGTTTGTTTAAAACAGAGCAGTGTTTCTCATCCTCAATCCAACCTTCACTCTTCCAATCTCCACACCTACAGCTCCAAGTGACACCCATAGCCGCATTGCAATCCTCTTTAGATTTTTGCCCTTCTGTATGTGGTACCCCTCTTGGTGCAGGAATTACTCCACAACCCAGCATTCCTCAATCACATGTATTTCAGAGGACCCATCCGAATTTTCACACCATCATATCCTCTTCTCACCACCCGGTTCACAAAAACCCTAACTTTGTAACAGATGTCCCTAAATCGAATCATAGTCTTTCAACCTATTCTGCTACTTCCATTTCCCCACCCAGTGACCCTACGGTTAAGGCTGATGTGGCTGTAAATGGGGATTCTAACTCCTCTACATTTGGATCCTTTGGTCAAGCTACGATCTCACACGTCCCAGACCCTCCTCCAAACCCAGCTAAACCTAAAAATTGGTCCTTTTTTTTCAAGGCTCAAGCCCCCTCAAAAGTAATGAAACTTGAGCGTTTTCCTGAGATGCAACGTGGTTACAAACCTGTTGTGGAATTGGATGAAACGTGGTTACAAACCTGTTGTGGAATTGGATGAATCTGAAGTTGACACTAACCCATGGAACAATTGTCTCATTGGGTACTTCCTAGATGGGAAAATGCCATATAATCTTCTGTGTGCTACAGCGAGGACCGTGTGGCGGGAGTATGCACCTGAATCGATTAAGCAGATAGGTTCGTGTTTTTTTTTGAGTTCAAAGATGAAACCACTAAGTTGAAAATTTTGAAAGGAGGGCCTTATTTCTTCTCCAAGCGTTATTTGGTTCTGACAGAATGGAAGAAAATGTTGGTCCCCTCTACAACTCACCCATCTTCCATCCCAATGTGGATTAAACTTCACAAACTCTCGTTGGAATGTTGGATTGTGTAGCGTTGGGATTTTGGGATTTGAAAATAGTTAAAAATAAGAAAATTCAAAGATGTTTTGGAAACTATTTTAACACCTTGAAAGTCAAATTTTAAAAATTCCTTTTTGTTTAAAATAGAGTCGCTACTTGGTTTTTGAGAAAAAACAAAAAAAACAAAAATGGCTACTGATCTTTTAAAACGTTAACCAGAGAAAGAGGGTTCAGGGACTAAGGTACGAATCAGGGAAGGTGTTAGGTACCCCGTTCGTCCAACCATAAGGTTGGCCTCTACTAATCATCATTGGTTCTTTAATAAGATTTCTCAAATGCATACAAATAAAGAAAGTGGAGGCAAAGAGAGAATATCCAAAATCAAATATGAAAAATAAATAGCATACGTATATAAAACACCAAATAGAAAAAAATATTTAAAAAAAAATCATAAGTCCTGCGGTATGCAATTTCTAACTCAATGATATATAGAACATTCCCACATGTGATTTTATTTAAACAACCTAAACTAGCATGATTTAAATGGGGGAACAAAAATATGTTATAAATTGCTAAATTATCTAAACATGGATTGCTACAAAACAAACTAAATTATTCTGAACAAAATTTTAAAGAAAGTGACTACAACATGTATATTATTGAAACAAACTAGATTAATATTAATATGATGAATATAAAAGAAGTGCTAAGTGTCAAATAAAATATGCATAAAATCCTATATTAAAAAGAAAGAAATTAAACATGGAAGAGAACTTAAAGATTTTAAAGAAGATAGAATTTACAAAGAAGATTTATGCTAAAA
>JAULJZ010006935.1:0-11822 GCA_032270985.1 Heliamphora pulchella | reverse complement strand
GTAGATGAACATCAACCGTATTAAATATTGAATTATTAGAAGCCTAGAGTTTGTTGTAATTTTAATACAAAATTTATTTATTTATCCAAAAAAATTGATTTTAATTATGATATATTTTAATGGTAGTTATTAATTTATTGATTATCGGTTACATATGTGAGAATACATTAATGCATTATATTTATACAAACTTAGGTTTCCTTTGTTTCAATGTAAAATATTTTTTGATAAAATATTTTTTCTATTTTCTATTATTTAGTTTGATAAAAATAAAGTAAAATATTTTTTCCGTAAAGTATTTTTCATTAAATGACCAAAAATGATTTACATAGAAAAAGAAAGTAAGCCATTTTTTGGATCAGCAGTGGAGAAAATAATAAGAGCGATAGTAGGGGTGGTGGCAGCAATAGCGGAGGTGACAGTGGTGGTGGTGGCTGTGGCGGTGATGGTAGTGGTGGCGGCAAGGGCGGTGGTGGTGGGTGGGGGTGGTTGTGATGTGAGTGGTGGCAATGGTGGGTGGCCGTGGCGTTGATTATGGTGGTGGTAGGGTATGGTGTTTGTGGTGGCATAAATGGTAGTGGAGAGGGAATGGTGGTGGTGGTGGTGGTGGTGGTGGGATCATGATGGTGGCGATAGACTGTATTAAAATAGTAATTATTTTTATTTAAACATTTATGATTTTTTTTAAAAATATTTTGTATGTAACAACCAAACACCGAAAAATAAAAAGGAAAAGATTCATTTTTATAAAATATTTTATATCGAAACAAACAGGGCCTTAATGCAGCACAATTTTTTATGGGGTTTTAAAAGGTAGTCATTGTTATCTAATGTGAGTTGTTTTACATTTTAACTCTTTGTCGGTTATATTTTTCTATATCAATTGTGTATAAATAAATTTATTTATTGCTAATTGAATTAAACGCTTTAATGCCTTAACTAATGGTTCCAAAGCTGGTAGCTTTCATTACAACTTTAAAAGTTTATATTGATTTTCAAAACTATATATATTGGTGTACACATTGCTGACAGCGTGGTGATTCACTCAAAATTCTTTTTGGTTTATTAATCCTCCTTGTATATCCTGATCTGTCTGTGTTTATATTTTACTTTCTATTGAGTTTTATTGAGTTTTGATTTGATATTGGTATGATGTAACTGACTTGTTCCTGACACCTCGCCCTAACCTAATTTATTTCAAAATGATTATATTTTAATTTCTGTTTAAATTAAAAAGTTGATCCCCTCAATTTTTTTTTCTCTAGAGAGTTTTATTTGATCCAGTTGGTTAAGCATGAACTTATTAACTTATTTAACCATCATAAATGGCATATCTATCATTCGATGGGGAAATCATCATTACCATTTATCCGACTACAACTCTCAATCAAACGTCGATCTCCTCAGCAAATTCCTCATCAAAACATGCCTCCAGTTATTGCTTCTCATTATGAATTCATCATTGCAACATGCAAACGAAAACTCGGTCCAACAAAAATCAAATTCACCGATAAAATAGCGGAAAAACAAAAGGAATTGACACGGATCTATTAAATGTAGCTCTAAACACGGTCATTGACAACCTGATCTGGCTCGTACACCAAAATCTACCATTAAGAAGTATGAAAATAAGATAAAACAGTAAAAAGAAATCACCGATTGTAACGAAATAAGATCTGATTTCTCAAAAGAAAAAAAAGAGAAAGAATTTACAAGAAACATTGAGAAAAAGCATGATCGAAGTATCGAACAGAGAGAGAGAGAGAGAGAGAGATGAGATGAGGTTACCATGGTTGAGGCCGAGGTCTGCAGGAAGAAGCTGGAGAGAGATTTTGGTATGGTAAGGATGGCTTTTTTTCTAAGGCGCTTAAACTTTTTCTGCTCCTCTTCTTCGGCGACGTGAGAGAGAGAGAGAGAGAGAGACGGAGGCGCGTCCTAATTAGAAAATTTCCAACAACAGGCCGCGTATCCGTTCTTCAATAGCAGGCGCCGTGTGTTCGGAGATAAAAAAAACAAGGTGCAATGGCCTATATATATAGGCACGACTTTTATACAGCGATGTTGCTATTATTAAAATTAATAATTTATTAATTAAAAATTATAATTAAGATTGTGAGCATTTAATAAGTATGTTAGCCTGTAATTGGAATAAAAAATAATAATAATTTATAATAAAAATTATAAATATTTTAAAAAAATTATAACTTATTACTAAAATTAATAACAAAAAATTAAAATTTGACAAAAAAAAATTTAGCCAAACACTCCCATAGTTTTGTTTGCCTCGAGCTTAAAATTAAATTAGCAAACAAGGTCATTATTTTGTGTCACTTTAGCAACAAGTGGCATTTAATTATGGATAAGGCAAATTACTGCTCAAATGAGTGGTAGATAATATAATAATAGGAATTAAAAATCTCAATATTAATATATTTTTAAAAATTGGGTTTATAATTTTTATAAATATTAATATAATTTGCAAAAATATTTAACACACTTTACACCCATTAATCACTGTTCAATGAACGGAAATTAACATAATCCTCTAATTGTATTTATTTTTTGGCTAAGTGAGTAAACAGAAAAATATTATTTGTAATGATGAATTACATAAATGTATAGTCCAAATGTATATGTGGCATGCATCGAAAATTTTGTGAAAAAATATGATTTGAGCGAAATTACAGAATTTTCCTACAAGTCATTATTGTGTACTTAAATAATCTTCTATCATTTTTTTTTTTATAATTGGGTTGGGTGTGCCAATTGAGGGCAAACACTAATTTTGAAATCCTAAAATAAACAGTCACAACCATTAAAAACAAATTCAAAGCCAAACCAATTGAGTTTTTCCTTAGGACAAAAATAATTTTGCATCATTATCAAACTAGATATGTAAATTATTTTATATATAGTGAATATTTTTATTAAGAGATAAGATTATGAGTAATGACAATTTAACTTCTATTATGATTATAAAATGAGAATTACAAATAAGAATATAATAAAAGACAGTATAATACTATGTATTTTACTTTGAAAAATGCTTAAGACACAAACTTTTAACAACAAAAGTCAAAGAAATTGAATTCTGACTATTCATTCACAATTTGCATTGAAACGCATAACATTCGTGAATTTCAGTACAAATAAATGGCTAAAATTTAATTTCTATGGTTACTCTGTAATTGAAAATCTGGAGACATAGTATTACTGTTTTACTTTTGAAGTTCTCTAACGAGCTTTTATCGAGCCGAATATAAACCAAGCTGGAGTCATTATTTACATCCCTAAAAACTCGTATGAATACCCTATAAATTATTTTATACAAAAAATAAGGGAAAAAAAGTGATGGAACTTAATTCAGAACTGCACATATATACATATATATAGGAAGCTTCATAGAAGCATTTCTGTATTGTTAACTGCACATGGCCAAGTTTTAACAAATTTCTAGTAGTACAAAGTCATTACTTGTTCATGGAAATAGCAGCCAAGTAATTTATACTTAAAAAAATAACCAAATTCTAGATAGCAATGAACAAGCTAGTCTTCCATTGTGCCACTTGGCATCCTACAATCTGCATCTGAGTGAATTAACTGCAAAGAAAAAAGGGGGGGAAAGAATCAATATGGACTTCTTTGAAATTTGAATAATCACAAATGTATTACCAATATTCTAATTGAGAAATTACAGTTATAATACCAGAAGTCTAAAACCATCCTATGTAGAAACAACTAACTTTCCAAAAATGAAAGGGGAAAAAAATCTAGAGGGGAGGGAGAGTTTCAAGGAGTAGGAGAAATGTGTGGTCATTGATCCCTCTGTGTGTTTGATGTAGGTTTTATGATTGGAGACTTAGAGCGGAACAAGAGATACTTTGATGGAGTTGAGTCTTTGCTACAATTTTGAAGGGAGTTCTTCTCTGTAATCGGTATAGTTGGTTGAAGAGCCCTTTAAGTCGAGAAAACAGTTAATTGCATAGACTATTTATCTTTGTGATCCTGTGCAGGATCTTTTTATTAGCTAACCAAAGTATTTCTTCTTCTTTTCTTTTCTTTTCTTTTTTTGTCTGAAAAATCTAATAAAGCCTATGGGGTGCTTTCTAAGCAAACTCATCTCATGAGAGCTGATATCAAAATACTTTGGTTAGCTACATGAATCCTCTTATGCAACTTCCCATGGAAGAATTAAAATTCTACGCATATAAATCCAGCAAGTGATTGACACTAATAAGCATGTGTATCACCTTTGATTGGTTGGGAGATCAAAAAATTGTAGCAAATGGAGGCTCAGACTGACAACTTGATAATGAAGAAAAGCATGCATGCAGAAAAGCATGCATGCAACAAGCACCCAATGGTTTTTACCAAACTACTTAAACTATGAACTACTGGCAAACTCTGGCAAGTGTGAGAACGTCACTTTGTGCATACAATCAAGTTTTAAGAAAAGAGTTCAAAGATTTGGTTTGAGTATGATTAAATAACATTTTTTTTGTTTTTCTTCATGTACTTGGGATTCTTGTCATTATCTTATTTTTGTTAGTTTCTTTAATGGTGAGGTGATCCTTTGGAGGTGAAAGCAGCTATGGGGCCGAGAAGTATAAAGGTGCGACACTTCTTGGAGTAGTGGCTGCATATAAGACACCCATCAACCATTTCTGCTTTATTTGCTGGATTTCACTATTGGGTAGGTAAAATCATTGGTCAAACATACCCTGAAACTTCACGTAAGGTGATCCTTTGGAGGTGGAAGCAGCTTGACACCTACTTCTTGGAGTAGTGGCAGCATACAAGACACCCGTCAATAGATCCCACATGTAGCTAGTTTGTAGTTTTTCTAAATTTTTGGTGCTTCATTGTGAAGTAACCTCTTAAGATGGATACATAGAGCTGTATTCTTTGTTTTGAAGGAAAGATTCTAAGGAATTAAAATTTCAGATATTGGTGTATTTTGTAGTTTTATCGATTTCGAGCCTTACCTGTTCGATTTTTCCAAAATCAAGATCTGCGTTTTGAGTACTTTCAGCCTTGATCCATGTGTTCTTCCGGTCCATCTCTGATTATAGTTGTTGGAACCTCCAAATCAGACTACATCATCGTAACTATAGCAGAACATGATTAGAAGATTCAAGCCCATGGTGATAAGATTGAAAATATTTATCCAGAAAAAAAAATGCGATTGAAAATATTGAACAAACCATTGATGGACTAAAGAATAGAATTGGAGATCTAAATGATCAATTCCAACAGTTCGAAGACACAAGTTAGGAATTATTTTGAAGGGAATGTCTCGAGAGATGACAAACCAACTTCTTCATCTGTAAATGAAGAGCGTGCATTTCAAACATCATTTGGGAAATTACCATCACAGTTGGAAGAATACAATTGGAGATCCAAAATCCAAATGATGGATTCCAACAGTTGGAAGACATGGTAGTAATTATTTCAAGAGGGTTGTCATAAAGGTATCGTTTTTCACCATGAGATTCTTGCATGGGGTTGTTCCTGAATCAAGATATCAAACAATATTGGGGTAGCCATGGATGTATGATAAAACCGATACATATGACATGAATGCGAATACGTGTAGAATCAATCATAAAGGCCATTAGATCATCTTCGACCATGGAAGAAAGTTCCCGATGCCGTTCACATCAAGATTATAGTTGGAGCAAGATTGTACTTGGTGGTGGGGAATTGATGCAATCAAGATTGAGGACCAACTCTTAAGAATGAAAGGCAATACGAAAAGAGCTCAAGAAGGTAAGATTGGTTTTGAGTTCATCAACTAAATAGCATTTTGAAGCTATGTTTTCATGTGCATAGGATTCTTGTTGTTAGGCGTATTTTAGTTAGTTTCCTTAATGCAATGGTAGAGTCTTTTCGAAGTGAGTGTTACTTGAGTGATTGCATGTTCACCACTAGTTGCCTTATTATTGTTTTGTAGTTTTCCTTATCCTAGGTGAAATAATTTCCTTCGATTGCAACATATAGGGCTGCAATCTTGTTTTGAAGGAAAGTTTTTGAGGAATTGGAATTTCTGATTTTAGTATATTTATAGACTTATTTGGTTTGAGTCCAAAGCTGGTAAATTTTGAGCTTTACCTGCAATATTTTGCAGAAATCAGTGCAAAAAAAAATTGATTTTCGCCTACTTTTGGCCTTTCCGAGTGTTCTTTGAGTCCACCTTCGACTGTAGTGGTGGGAAACTCCAACGAAACTATAGTTGTTGGAAGTTGGAACCTCCAACCATATTGCATCGTCCTTCAAATACATACGGTACAGATTTCAATATACAGGCATTAGAATACGTATTTTAGTATAGGAAACAAGAACTTTCTAAATATATAAAATTCGCATGAAGTAGACACCTCTGTTATTGTTGGCTGACATGCTTCCTTAATCTTAGAAACTTTTAAGTTTCAACCCTATTAATGAGTTAACTCAAAAACCAATGTCTCTTCAATTCCATTAAATCTCTGTCTGTCTTTGCCTCTGTATCTCTCCAATATTAATCATACAATTAGCTTAAAGACAAAGAAAGTTGAAGACTTGTTATGAAAATTATGAATTATAGGGCATATTACAGCTTTCTGTTTTTGAGTGATAGGAAACTATCACAGCTTTCTGTTTTCACAAGTACAATACTGACTAATTATATTAACCTTTAGGCTATGTTTGGATCGCTGGAATCTTAAGGGATAATGGGAATGTGATTTTGGATCTGTATAATTCCTCAGTTTGGAATTAGTTGAAATAGGAAAGTAATTCCTGATTATTTATCCAGTCATGAATCACATTCTCCAATTAAGTAAGAATCCGATTCACAACCTCCCCCATGGTAATGTTAGATTTTAGAATCATTAAGAAAATAAAATATTCAACTATAATAAATTCCTAAATAAGTTTTCTGGATAGGATTTCTGAATTAATCTAAAAGTTTGAATATGATTCCTTCAGGCATTAGACTAACAGGTATTTGATTTCTAGCAATCACATTTCTATTCCTCCTCATGATTCCCATCATCCAAGCATGGCCTTAGCCCCAAAAGGTTTTAGGGAAGTAAACATAGTTTTTGTTAATTAGCTCAAATGTTGTCTATTGTAAATTCATTTAAACAAATCTAGGTTTAGGAAACAAGAAGAAACTGAACAAAAAAGAAAAGCCCTTAATCGTGGCGTATTGTGCTGTTTTTGGACTTTGGAATGGAAAAGTATTGAAGCTTAGAGGTCTCTGGCTGAACTTCCCTCCCTAGTCAAGCCTAAAAAAAGTTGACATAAGGTAGCTCAAACTTCTGTATGCATACCAGACATCATAAAGAAACTACCATTGGCTGATGTCTGGACTCATATCAAACCAAACGATACTTAACTTTATTAGGTAACCTCAATTACAAAATGTATCTCAAAAGAGTTGATGATTTTGATCAGAATTTATGATCAGCTTAAAAATGAAAAATAATTAAGAAATAAACAATTGAGACAAACCAACCCAAACCTTTTACTATCGACATGGCCTCCATACCTTCATCCAAACCAACAGTAGATTAAGGATCCGAACCCGAGCTTATATACGATCTTATTCACTTATTAGGGTAGGATAGGATGACATCCTTCCAATGCACAACTAAAGTCAATTGCATTTTAAAATGCCTCTAACACTATATTATGTTGATTAAAGTTACGTTGTTCAATGCAGAAAATTTCAAGCTAAATAATATTAACTGAAGGAAATTTGCAAGTTGCAACAAATTTAAATAAATAGTATGGAAAATATATTTTCTAAAATTGAAATCAATTCAAGTGATAAAATATTAATTTCCCTGTATTGTAAAGGTACAAAAGTACTAATTTCACTTCTTTAATAAGATTTTTACACACTCCGTTTTAACAACCATAAAGTTGCCAAATTCAGAGATATCATCAAAATATTGTATCAAAATTGTAGCCAAATCAATGAAAATATACATAGCAAAACATGGAGAATCTCAATAAAATCTGGAAATACGGAATAGACCACAATAAACTAGTTATCTTCATGCGCACCAAATATAGGATGGTGCAAGAAAGCAGGAAATGATAGATATTTAAACACTAACAAAAATATAGCTATATTTATGTGGGTTTTTTCCTGGATAGAATATTCTACTTCAAGCACCAAAACATGCGTGCAACTCATGGATGCAAAAAAGAAACAATAAATACCACATAACAATATCCAATCAATATAATGTGATAGTGTAATCTCTGTTATCTGAATCGTACAATTCAAAATACATATTGTACGATTCAATTCTACACATCTAGGAATTTGTATCAGTGGAGTGAATCGACGAAAACAAGAATAGTATGATTCACGATATATCACATAATTCGATACGATTTAGTTCTAGACATCAAGAAAATCAGTTCTACACCAACCAAGTCTAGATTCTTGTTTCTTATAATTATAATTTTATATTTTAGAAACTTGCCCCACATCACTTTTCTAAGCCACCCAACCTTGGTTATATATTCTAGAGGCCTCTCTACCTATTACTATTTGGTTTTTGATTGGATAGCTATAAATTCTAACATGGTATCAAGGTCTCGCGAGATAAGTTTTTGCCCAGGTCTATTTCATTCATTTCGTTCATCTTTCTATTATCTTCATATGCAATTGAGTTGCACATGTAGGGAGTATGACAGGCATCTTACTACACTTCTCTAAGCCATTCAAGTTTGATTCATATAATTTAGAGACATTTCCACCATTGCCAATTAATTTTGGGTTGGATGCGTCCACATCTAAAAATTTATTTACGAATTGTCAAAAATTATAGCACGATTAATGTACAATATAGGATCATTGATCACGCTTAGACTTAGAACCACCACATCTCTTGCCCTCAATGCAAGCGTCTCACTTGTTATACTATCATCCAAAATAAGCTTTTCATTTATTTATGACTAAACTTTTCATATTTAGAATATATCTTTACTATCTAACTATTTAGATATATTATCTATGTATTTTAGAAATTCTAACCGAATTATTACAATTCACGATTCGAAAAAGATAATTTTGATTCACGATTCGATTTTCGATTTGATAACTATGAGTATAATTACATATGAATTAGTTTTTGAGAATGGTCAAATACAAAATAAGTACCAAATCAATGGGGTTCAAGCCCACCTTGTGACATTAAACTGAAACCCTTTTTTTTTTTTTTTATGCTTTTGATAAGCAAAAGACATCATATATAAATACAGAAAGAGAATGTCACCATGTGACTCCCTTGACAAAAAGGATGGACACTATAATAACCTCTACAAAAAAAGTTAATCCGCATATTAGTATTCTATAAATCTATCGCATCAATAATAGATTGTAAACTTCTCTCAGATAGCCAACTAAACAAATTATTGAGAAGAATGCCTTTCAACCTATACAAATGGGACTTCATCCCATAAAAAAAGAATTTTGTCACGTGCCAGCTAGACCAAACCCATCACACATAAGGGAGCCAGCCGCCATACCCTCCTCCTCCCCCTCGAAACCCTTCCCTCCCTCCACCGCAACAACACCCCACCCACATCCTTCTCAAAAACCCAATCACTCCCAAGAGCAACAAAACAAAACCTCATAACTCCTTCGCAAGCTCACAAAGGATAAGAACATGAGCAACATATTCCCTCATTTTTCTTACACAAACACCACCAATAAAAACTGAAATATATGCAAGGGGGAAGTAACTTTCCTGCGGAGGTATTGAACATAAATGATCGTCATGAATCGAACCAACCAGCTTTGATGTGTTGGGTTAATTGGGTATTTGAAAGGGCACATTTCAGCCGTTGCTACTAAGAGCGAGCAAATGACCCCAAATGAATCGCCTGCCAAACCAACTCAATCTCCATGGGTTGGGTTGATTCGGAACTTGAAAGGGCACGTTTCGGTTCCGAGTCTAGAAAGGAACAACTTGACTAAAAATTGGTTATGCTCTCAATCTAGCCTGAGGCAAACCTAAACCAACCATCTATTAAGGTTTAAGCAATATTTTATAAATGGTATGCACCATGCATAACTTTACATAATTAAGCTTGATCATTTATTACAATAAACTTTTTTATCAGCATTCCTGCAACTAACTACTACAAAAAATTAAATGTAGCAATTCCATGTAACAATGAGCTTTCCTATATGTAACTGTTATAGTGGAATTAGAACTAGGAAAATTCGGAAAATTCAGTTTAGGGTCCAAAAACTTGGAACTAAACAAGGTCAAATTGGTCCTAGATTTAGCTCCAACTTAAACAAACCTGACCCATGCCCATCCCAAGTCACTACCTAGAATAAGTGATTATACATCATAGGATGCAAGAGCCATGGTATGCTGCCAACTTGCTCCTATGGGCTTCTACATGGGCCTACCTTAGGTGGCTATAATCAATGAATAACAGAAATAAATTGTAGTGATCAAATTATTATGACAAAAATGCAAGGGCCCACGTGAAGTTCCTCAGAATATATAGAATATGGTATAGGATTAGAAAATCTTGTACAAGATACTCACCTGGAATTAACTTAAATCCATATAAGATGGCTATGTAACGTAAATAAAGTAGCTAATTTCCAAATAAATCAATGTCATGGGACAAGATTTACCAAGACAAATGAGAGAAAATCATCTTACCAAACCAAACCAAACTGAATTAAGCCTTTTTTGTCCCAATTAATTAGAGTAAGCTCCATGAATCTTTTGTTAACATTTTGCTCCTCCGAGGGCAATATGCTCAATTAAATTTAATAATTTTTTATCAATTTAATTACAAAGTCCCATGGCAATTTAAGTCTTCTCCTTCCCAAGCACTGCATTAACAATGATTCTATCCCTCTTCCTAACCATGGCATCTACCTGTCTTTCTTACTGTTACATAAAACACATCAATTTAAGGATCAACTTTCTAGTAATGTGATGATATAACAAAGAATATGTTCAACATAATCATAAAAAACCATTGCGCCCCATATCATCATACGGAATACAATTATAACGGAAGTGTTAACTGCACAACAGCAGCAGCCTAATTTGGAAACCTTTCTGATTATAAAGAAGCAAAAGTACCATCCGATCGAAGAATTTGCTTTTCAAACAAGCCTCGACAGGCAAGCCATCTCATAAGAAAAAAGCACAATGACATTTAAATAGAACAAGACAAATATAGCCATGGTGTCTAGTGGGGCATACTTTTGCTTCTTTATGCTTTTCTTGGTTTTGCAATTTAATACTCAAATATTACACACACACACACACCCACACACAAAACTCACTGCTCGCATCTTGTATACACATGGACACATTTGGACAATGTCACATCGCTCAAACCAAATCAGTAAAGAGTAGCAATTATGCTAATTTAATTTAGTTTTTTTGCAAAATTCAAGAAATCAACAGGTATCTCAAGCATGTCCTCCATGATTGATCAAAGCTAACTAAAAAACAAGAAGTTATGAAGCTGATTCATGTGACAGGGCAACTTAGTAGCGACAAGTCAAACATAGTCCTACCTAAAAGAATAATTCCAACTTTAACTTTGCCCTCTCGAACACCAGCCCACCACAAACTATCGAGAAACCAACTAAATTCCTTGCATTGCCATGTGCCACGCCTTGCCTTGACTTGGCTTGCCATGTGCCGTGCCATGCCTTGTCTTGGCTTGGCTTGCCATGTGCCATGTCTTGCCTTGCCTTGGCTTGCCATGTGCCATGTTTTGACTTGACTTGACTTGACTTGCCTAGCCTAGGCTTGGCTTGCCATGTCCCATGTCTT
>JAULJZ010006924.1:0-16741 GCA_032270985.1 Heliamphora pulchella | reverse complement strand
CCCGCATGCATATCTAAGCCCGATCATGGTTCAAATGCATTAAAAACATGCTCAAACGAAAACACAAAACGCGCGTCCAAAAACGCCGAAAAAAGAAACGCGTTAGGATCTCATAGATGCAGATCTTTAGCAAAGGGCTATGAATTCAGAGTTGAAATCTATGTATTCCAATTTGGTCTGGGAACTTATAGAACCACCCAAATGAATAAAATCTATTGGATGCAAATGGATCTACAAGAAGAAGAGAGGAGCAGACTGGAAGGTTAAAACCTTCAAAGTTAGGCTTGTTGCTAAAGGATTCACTTAGAAAGAAGGGATCGACTATGAAGAAACCTTTTCGCTGGTAGCCATGCTTAAGTCTATTCGGATTTTATTATCCATTATCGCTCATTTCGATTACAAAATATTACAAATAGACGTCAAGAAAGCTTTTCTTAATGGAAGTCTTGACGAGTGTATCGATATGATACAACCAGACGGATTCATTGCAAAGGGCCAGAAGCACATGTTGTGCAAGCTTAAGAGATTCATTTATGGACTTAAGCAGGCATCGAGGTCTTAAAATACTCGATTTGATCAAGTTATAAAATTTTATGATTTTGATCAAAGTCCAGATGAGTCATGTGTGCACAAGAAACGTGACGGAAGCGTGGTGATCTTCCTAGTACTTTATGTAGACGATATCTTGCTCATCGAAAATGAAGTGGGGGCATTATCTACGGTTAAAATATGGTTATTTGGGTAGTTCGATATGAAGGACTTGGGAGAATCCAGTCACATCCTTGGGATCAAGCTTGTGCGAGATTAAAAACAAAGAATGTTGGGCTTATCACAAGCAAAGTATATCGATGATATCTTTACTCATTTTAGCGTGCAGGATTCTAAGAAAGAATTTCTCCCTTTCGGGCATGGAATCACTCTATCCAAGGATCAGTGTCCTAAGACACCTGATGAGATAGAGAAGATGTAGGCAGTTTCTTATGCTTTCGCAGTAGCAAGCCTCATGTATGCTATGCTTTGCACTAGACCCAACATCTGCTTTGCCGTAGGCTTGGTTAGTAGAATATCAGTCTAACCCTAGACAGGAACATTGGACTGCGATAAAGAATATAATCAAGTACTTGAAAAGGACTAAGGATTATATGTTAGTTTACCAGGCAGGCAGCCTAGTACCTTTGGTATACAAAGACTCGGATTTTCAGTCAAACATCGAGCTTACATCAGGAGACAACCTTGCAGATCCTTTATAAAGAGCTTACAGGTTAAAACTTTTGAAAGTCATGTATAGGGCATGGGAGTCAGAGGTATGGCAACATGATTTTGAGTATAAGTGGGAGATTGTTAGGATTGGTATACTGAAAACTATGTTTGTAGTATTTAATTTTATTTTTTAATAAAATTAATTTTCTATTTTATGAGAATCTTTATGAGCAATGTATGCATATCATTTCTTTATTATGCATGGATGTCCAATATTCTGTATAGTATTTAATCTGGTGTGTAGAGTACGATTTACACACAGAAGACTAGATTTTAGGTTCTTGTAGAATATAAGTTTTATGTTCACAGTTTAGACGAAAATGTACATACCATCGGTACAACTGTAGCACAGAATTTTAGTAGACTTGTCTTGATTACAGGGAACAGATAATAGCGTCGTCTATTGTTCTGACTCTCTGTGCTAGTACACTTTATGTGTATTGAATGGGACATTTGGAGTAATTTATTTTATACTGACTATATAAATTAATTCACACCCCAAAGTTATTATGAATAGTGCTTTCCTCTTAATCTTAAGAGGAAAGCACTATTGATTTGTATATATTTAATATTCGGTGTTTTAATTAATTAGAGGATATGATCTTATATGGGTCTATACTCCCGGTGAGTTGGATAGCGGTATTATTTATATGACAAATATTAATTATTGACGAAATCCACATTCCGAATGATCGGGATTGACGATACTCCCTTAAAGATGCTTATAAGTTTTGACCGGGCCAAACTCTACAGGTGGATTTGATTATCCGGCGGTCAAATAAGTTAAGCGGAAGGCTAAAGGAATATCAGGATACCGATTAAATTAAATTGTCAGTAATCAAATTTAATTGACGGGTATCGAGAATCTTAACGTGGAGAGAAATGGTAAGCATTTAATAACAAGAGCTCAATGCAAGAAGGTCTTGAGATTATGAGTCAAAGTGCAATTATAATTTTTTAGTGGTGTGAACTAAAATTTAGTGTTTTATGAAAATTGTAGAAACCGCTGCATCTTTCATAATTACAGAAATCGCTGATAGGTATCTATATTCCCCTGAAAGTCTTAGTCATAATTACTCCCTAGGTCCCTGTTGGAGCCCTATATATATGCAGGTAGATTAAACCAGTTTGAGATCATATTATTGATATATTATATTTTATCTCTCAAGACTAAATATATCTGAATTCTGCCGGTACAAGTTCTCATAGTCCGTAGCCCACACTGCGTTCGAGAATCGCATACGGAAATACGGTAGAAGATCTAATAAGAGTTTTAATTCGGAATCAAATCGTAGTTGAAGAATAGATCGACAAATGATATTTTTCTAAATTAACTTTGGTTACACGGGTTTTATTTTGATCGTTCAACGTCAAATGTTTTATCTGGAGCCCGTTTCGGCGTTTTCCTGTTCAGTTATTTTTTTTTACCAAAAATCGTTTACAAAAATAATGATCTTAGCAGTATTGCCTCCAACAGGCCGGTCGAGCCTGCCATTCCTTCTTCAAATGTGGATGCGAGAGATAGTGAAGCAACAGACTTATGGTCTCTGGTTGATGGAGAGCAAATTACTCCTTCAACCTCTAAACAAAAGGCAGGGAATAAGTCTAGTGTAAGAAAAAGAAAAAATGGTCTTTTGGTTTGCAGTATGTCGTTTTGTAGTGTTTTTTTGGTAATGGGCTAACTGGTTGTAAGGCTTGGGGTATGTCCCTTGTATTCGTGTGATCGTGCATTTTCTTTTCTTTTATACAAATTAATTACCTAAAAAATAAGACTATGGGCAAATCATCGAAGCTGCAATGAAAAAGAATTATGCAACTAAATTATAAACACAAAATTGAATGGCCTTAATTACCTAAAAAAAAATTGAATGGCCAAAAATTGGCCCTTAGATTGATAAAATGAATGTTTAAAACACCATAATGTGTACAACACACCATCAAAATTTCAAATGTTCAAAAAAAAAAAACTTACAACATCATCGGAAAATTTCAACAAGCATTTTTTGCAAAAGGTAGTAAAACATCATTAGGGAGGAGTGCTCTTGGGGTCATCGTCTTTGGCTAGGAAGGTAGAAAAGTCCAAGTTCTTAAAAGCTGTAGCCGCACGAGCCTTTATTTTCTCAAAACCACTGAGGTAGTACTTGGCTATCTCAGCACCGTACTCATCTGAGGCTTTAAACTTTTCCACCCCTTCAGCAACGTCCAGCTGTGCGGTTAGCTACAAAGCTCTAACCCGATTCGCCTCTCTAACCCTCGTCACCACAGCAACTTAGGTTTCAAGATCAACCACTCGCTTGTTGGCTAGGGTGAGCTCCACCCTGAGTCTCTTCACCTTCTCCTCTCTCTTGACCAACTCTCTTTTCAGTCAGTCAAAGTCTCCTGGCAGCTTTGTATGCTCCACCTTCAAAGAGATCACAAGGGCTGTGTTTAATCGGATACGCATCTCGCATTGATGACAACGCTGTGAAAGATGAACTAATTGAATGCATACCTGACAAGAAAGAGATATTAGATATATATAAAAAATTATAGAAAAGAAAATAAGAGGACTAAAAGAATCCAGAATACTAACCGGAGTAAGATCAAGTTGAAGATCCCTAGGAATCTAGCTCGTGGCCACAGTGCTAAGGACCTTAACCTCATCTCTAATAAATTACTGCATTTTGGGCCAAGCAGCGTCAAAAGAACTCATAATATCTCCACGAGGTGGGGCAAAAGAGGAAGGTGACACAAAAGTAGGAACAATAGTGATCGGTGGAGATTGAACCTAGACGTCCTCAGTCGGTTTGGCAACTTCATCCACGCTAGTGGACTGCTCTAAATCAACCATGGTCGTCTCAGAGGAGGCTGAGGAATCTTGTGGGACGCTGGAGCCAACTCTTTTATAGGGATTCAGTCCCTTGTTATTTAAAAAGATTAATTAAAACTTGTTATGACTTATTCGGTGGTATATAATTAAATGTTTAATGATGGGGAAGAATTCAAAATTTGATTATGGTCTTGATTGTTGATAATAATTATATAACATGCATGAAAATAATTATTGTGGATTGGTTGAACAAGCCTTGAGGCGTTAGACTAAAGTTTGAAAACTATATGTTTTCCTTCCTTGGGATGTTGCCCAGTGAGGGACTGCTCGAGCAGTTCTGAGAACGATCTAGTGGTCTATGATAGAGATGGACTTTAAGTTGCGAGATTGAGGATTTTTCTTTCATTTTCTCCTCTCCTGTCTCTCTCTCTCTCTCTAAAATCTAATACAAACCCTAGGATACTCTCTAAAGTTCCCTTGGGCTCCTTGCCATTCTCCATTGGTGGTTTCTTCTTGCTTCCCCTTGGTTCTCTACCGTTTGAGGAGTTGGCTTATGCATTGGAAGCTTTGTTTTCACCCTCCAGTTAGGATCTTACTTGGTTGGAGCTTGCTTGAGCCTTGTCATGTGTTGTTTGAGCATCAAAGAGGTAGGATTTATGACCATCTATGAAGATTTGTTAGATATGTGTTGTATATTTTGAGTTTATTCATGAAAATATGAAAAATTTATATTTTGAAACCCTAGGTTATGGTTTGGGGTTAAAGCATGTTAAATCTTGTTGTTTTGAATGATTGTTTTTAGATAATTAAATGTAACATAAAAAAAGAAAAAATTACATGAATACAAGGGGCATACCCCAGGCCTTACTAACCCAACACAAAACTACCCAACAGAATGGAAAACCACTCAACTTACAACAAATAAGACAGGAGCCAAAAGCAACACAAAAATTGGCTTTTGGCTAAGCCATAACCAATGAACCAACAAAACAAGGCCAAACGTTAACCCCACCATAACTGTGAAAAGTAATGGGGGAGGAAACGGAGCCCCAAAACATTGAGAAATCTAACTAATGTTCCCCTGAAGCATTTACAAGACATTGATTACATGCAACCCATAAACAAACAGCCTATTTCGCCATACATGGAGGAACTGCAAGGAGGCCGGAACAAAGACTGCCCCACATGAAAGAGTTAAGAGCCACCGCGCAAATCTGTTGGAACAAGAATAGGACCCAGCATATTCCAAAGTACATACCTATTGCCCAATCACTGAAATCCTACCAGCTAAAATATACATAAAATCTAACACTCACACCCGAGCCCTTACACAAGCCGTAAAGGGAAGGCTACAAACGTAAATGTACATCAAAAGGAATGGAATTCCAAAATATACCATGTTAGAACATATAGGATACAACGAGTAATAACCCAATGTGTGTGCAAAATTTAACGAAACTAGAGGCAAAACATACTATCAAAAGCTATGAGCATCCCTCATAGCTAGGAATAACATACAACAAATAGAAGCCTAACCTGAGGTAGAATAGAAAAATCTAACCAGTAGGGTCAAACCGAGAGCAGCTACTACAAACCTTCATCACAAAATACAAAGTCCCGACATTAAGCTCCCAACCTAGGTTTCTTTCTGCTAGGTGCAACCCACACACGGGACCTGAACAGTCATAAGAGAAAGAAGAATGAAGACAAATGATACATCCATTCACCCAAAAGAAAAGTAGACAAGAGATAACATAAAGAAACTCTACTCTCCAAAAATGGGGGACAAAGCTCACAACGGTGTATAACTCAAACTCCAATAAAAAGATGATACAAATCTCAACAGAGAAACTCTAGCTCAAGAGGATGCTACATAAGAAACAAACACAATTAATATAGTTAGCAAAAACTCACACCACTCACTCAATATATGTGCCCCTCGGTCACTCTAAAGAAAACTCCTACAAACCTCACAGCTCCTTAGCCTTCCACATTAATCTGCACAATAACAAATGCATATGTAATAAAGTTAAATCCCTCCAGAATTCACTCACATATGTGTATCCCTCAACACTCTAACAAACAATCCCAAAACTCATAGGTAAAGATGGCCCTTCGCTACACAGAGAAAGCCATGTAACTCATCAATTAGTACCAAATATATCAGATGTCACACCCAAGTTCACTTAGATATCCCTATTGATTGCCGAGTTAGGAGCACGACATCTAGTAGATAGCCTACCTCGAACTAGGTCACAAGTCTCCTTAAACACCGCCTCACAATTACGGTGGTGTCCTTAGAATTTACGAGAGTTACGCTCTCTCCAAATGCAGTAGACAGCAACTGAAAAGGCCAACTTCCGCACCATGGTACTCAGGGCAGACACCCCCCACTACTAGCAAACTGACCCCACCAATCCACCCAGGAAGGCTCGGACCAATCTAACTTACACTTTTGAAGTACATAACCCCACACTTGCAGAGAAAAGGGGCAATTGAAAAAAAGGTGATCATGGGACTCCTCGGTACCGGAGCATAAACTGCAACGATAGTCATAGACCATGCGAAATAACTGGAGCCTATCACCAGTAGACAACAGACCTCTAATGGCAATCCAAAGGATAAAACTGACCCTCGGGATGTGGTGTTTAAACCAAACTAGATTGCACCAGAGAGGCCTCAGCTTATGGTTACGAATCGGCCCTTTAAAGGAACCTATGGAAAACTTTCCATCATTAAGAAGCCACCTAACCTTATTATTCCTAGAAGAATCGAGCACAAAACTAACCTCCCTCGCCATTTCCATTAGATCCATGGAGACCACCGGAGGCCACTTCTAGGTGCATCTATCAACAATACAGTTAACTTTCGCAAGACGATTGAGCCCAGAATCATTAAGAATACAAGGACCCCTTTAACTTGAGTTTTGGGAAGTTAGGATTTCGTTTTTGCCAAAACTATAGAAATCTGGGGCTTTTGGGTTGTTAGACCCGGATAATAAAACTAGTTGAAATTTTGAAAAATTGGGACTTGTATAAACCCATTAAGACGTTAATTTCATGAATCTTGGGAATGGGTGAAAATGGTGTAGTGTTGTGTTGAGAATTTTGAATAAATTCTATGAATTGTTGGATGGGTGTAAAAGCATGAGATGTGAGAACTGATTGTGTCTTGTTACATTAATTTGAATACAAGAATGATAAAGGTATCTGAATTGTTAATAATTGAAACCTTAATGGTGTTGGGTTTGGCGAGGTACCGAATTGATAGTTGGACTCGTGGTGGGTTAAATGTGAATAACTTAATTAAGGTACCAAGTGTGAATGGAATGAATAATTAAGTTTGGGCTCAAGTAGCTCCTCGGTGAGAGATTGAAAACTTGCGCAATGATAGGTAGGTCCTTCCTTCAGGTTAAGCCCCGTAAAAGCATGCTCTTAGGCAGCCCACCCATCAATGTTTCTGAGAGAAACCTAAAATGTGTACTCTTCATGTCGGGCTATAGAATGGATATTTATTCATTAGGTCTCGCGTGGCTTAGTGGTGATAAATACGCCTAGATCTATAAGCGCCATTCGACCTTGGTACTTAATTAACTCAATGCATGAATTCGGGTTGTAAAACTATGTGGTGAAACTAATGAATGTGGGAAATCTTGATAATAGTTGTATTGTGGTGAATAAAATGGAATGACGTGAAATGGAAAGTCATAGCAACCAGGTTGGGTAAAAGAAGAAAACCGATTATGTGAATGAGAATTTACTAGAAAGGTGGATTAAGTTTTGCGTTTAAACGTGTTGTGCATTTATATAATCATCCTCCCATGTCATGCATATGTTCATACCCAGTCTATTTCCTACGAGTCTCGGCTCATGTTGTTATTGTTAGGGTTGTATACTAAAAACCATGATTTTAGTTTTTGTATTTAATTTTATTCATTAATAAAATTGTTTTTTTATTTTTTTAAAAATCTTAATGAGTAATGAATGCGGTTTTATTAATTATGCATGGGTGTTTATTCTGCATACTATTTAATCTGGTGTGTAGAGTTCGGTTTACACACGGAAGACCAGATTATCGGTTCTTGCAAAATATAAGTTTTTAGTTCACGACTTAAATTGAATTGGACACACCATCTGTACGACTGTAGTACAGAGTTTTAGTAGACATGTCTTGGTCGTGAGGAACAAATAATAGCGTCGCCTATTATTCCGACTCGCTATACTAGTACACTTTGTACGTATTGAATAGAACCACGTTGAGGTAATTAATTTTATACTGACTATATAAATTAATTTACACTATATGGTTATTATGAGTGCTTATATTCTTTATTCCAAAATAATTAATTATTTACTTATATTTAATATTCGTTATTTTGATTCATTAAAGGATGCAAACTTTTACGGGTCTATAATCCCAATGAGTTAGATAATGATATTAATTATTTGGTGAATATTATTTATTGACGGAATCTATGTCCCAAAAAATCAGGATTGACCATACCCCCTTAAAAAAGCTTATAAGTTTTTACTGAGCCAAACTATGCAGGTGAATTTAATTATCAGTTAATCAAATAAGTTAAGCGGAAGGTCTTAAGAAATTTATTTAATAAGTCGATTAAATATAATTGTTAGTAATTTAATTTAATCAGCGGGTATCGAAAATCTTAATGAGGAGAGAATAAATAAGTTTTTAATAATTGGAGCACATATATTCGATTTTGAGAATATGGTTGGTAGTGCAATTATAATTCTTTAGTGGAATATATTATAATTAATGTTTTTGTTAAATTGCCTCTGGGGTGATGTGGTTTTCATAATTGCATTGGGAGCCCAAGTCATATTTAATCCACAGATCTCTATTGTAGCCTATTTATATACTGTTATGAAACCCTAACCACCACACATATCTCATTATATCAGTTAAGATTTTTACGTATTCCCTTGGTGGCTAGAGAAGGTTGTGAAGAACACATTCAAGGTAGCCCACACTACAGACGTGCTCTAATATTCGGGAATATAACAGAAGACTTGGATTTAGAGATTCAACTTGAAATCTACAATCGCGAAGGATTCTAGATTTAAAATTGTTGCTGCAACCGAAATCAATCCTATTAGATTTTGTAAGTTATAACTCTAATCTAACTTTGGGAGTATATACCAGATTTATTTTGATCGTTTGATATCAAATAGTTTTAATCTGGAGCGGGTTTAGGCGTTTGTCCGTCTAGGTTTTTTGACTTAAATCATGTTCTTAATCAATAGATCTTGACAGTTAGCCTCCAACAATAGGTATTAGAGCCAACTTTGAGTATGAATATGATTTAAATCAAAGGGTTCGGGTAGCTTTAGAGCTGTGCTAATTTGATTTTACAAGTGATCTAATCCCGATTTTATGGTCATTACTTATTTTCATGTTTAATTGAATGAATGAATGAATGATGATTTAATTTACTTTTTAACCACGAGGGTTGATCATGGAAGATATTCCAGTCGTCGCCTAATTGTCACACTCCAAACTTGTAACAATAAAATCCTACGATATAAAAGGTAAAAAAGCCTAAGTTTAAGGTTTTATTACAAAATCCAATCAAAAGATTAACCAAAAACTAAACTTTATCGGAAATTAAATCAATATATTTCATTTTCTCTATCGAAATCGAAGCAAAAGAGAACCTTTTATCTATAAAACAAGCCCCCCAAATATACCCATTTATGTCGTACAGGATGCCCAAAAGATACCTAGCGAGCCTCTTTTTTCAAAATATGCCACCTAGCAGAGTCGGCTTAAGCGGATTCCCCACTGCTCGAGTAGTGAGGTGCCCGAGAGCAATTTGCCCAAAATCTTAAAAATTTGTCTAAGTGTTGGAAAGTCATCCATTTTCCTCATCCTTTGAACATAGTTTAAGATAAGCAAAAATATGAAGTAAAACATACATTTAACATTAAAATAACTTCTAACTTTACAAAAACTTGAAAACCAACATTTTAGTCCATAGGATTTCACACAAAAATTGAGAAATTAAACCCAAAGGCAATCCGAAGTTCTCACATGCATACATTTTATGAGTCCATGGTCTTAGAACCGTACAAAAGGAATTACTACTGAATTAACTACATTCTCCCAATGTATCAAGAATTACAATTTCTATAACTCAAAACTCTAATGATACAACCAAAGGAATACATGCAATTTCTTCAAAGAGGACGACCCTCCAAGGTCCCAACTATGGTTCACCTCACTTGGCGACTTGTATCTTGTATTCACTTGAAATTGTTTATACAACATGAGCTAAGGCTCGTAGGAAATAATTAAAGATGAACGAATGCATGACATGCGAGGATGGTTATATGAAATGCACTACGTAGTTTTATCCAAAAACTAAGTTCATTTTTTGAACAAGTTTTCATTCACATAACCTGGTTTTCATAAATAAACCAATTTCATTTTCGAACACAACACCATGGTTTTAACCTGCCACTTCCTTATTATTTTTAAATCATTTTAATATTTCTCGTATTCCCAATTACCATTCACATTTACCACAACTCCCAACCGTTCAATTAAGATTTGGTAAACCCAATTTCATTCATAATTTTCATACTTTCAATTACTCTCAACCATTAACCAAGGTTTTTTAAACCCAAATCAATTTTTTATTTAATTAAGTACCAAAATTCGGATGGCGCTTATAGACTCAAGTGTAGATATCACAATCAAGCTACGCAAGGCCCGATGGATAAGTACCCATTCTATAGCCCGATACGGAGAGCACACGTTTTTGGTTTCTCTTAGAAACATCGATGGCTGAGCCGCCCAGAGCACGCTTTTACAGGGATTAATCTGATGGAAGGGCCTACCATACATTGCACAAGTTTTCGACCTTTCACCGAGGAGCTACTCGACCCCAACTTAAGTATCCAATCAAGTCATATGGTACCTTAATTTGATCATTTACATTAAAATCAACGTGAGTCCGACCCAAACATGGTTCCACTCGTTAACACCCCATACACTTAGGCTTAAGCCATTTAAACACACACTTTGTTCTCATTCACTTTACATTCATGTTTAATTAATCTAAAACCCTCAATCAACCATCACATGATTTTTGCATTTCACCAAACTCATATGATTTGTTCAAAATTCTTAACCCACTATTTCATGATTTTCACTTTTTTTCAAAGTTCATGAAATTTTTACACAAATAGGTTAACACAATTTTCAATTTACCAAAAATTAAGTCAAATTAACCATTTGAGTTCACCAACCCAAAAGGCCCCAATTTGTTCAAGGTTTAACCCAACTAGAACCCTAACTCCTCATATTCTAAATTAAAGCATTTTCAATAACAACAACAAGATAGATTTAACACAAATTATGCTTAAATCCATAAACTATCATGCTTTAACATCATAATCCATCCTAGGGTTTCCAAAATCATACATTTTGATGCTTTTAAGTAAATACAACAAGGTATACAACCCATATCCATACAATGATCAAAGTTAGTCTTAGATCTTACCTCTTAGGTGACGAATCCTCAAGAACCAATCTCTAGCAAGCTTCAACCACGAAAATCACCAACCGCTTGGTGAGAATGAAGTTTTTAACGCGTATGTCAACCTTCCAATGTCACAAGATCAAGTTGGGAGCTCAAGAGAGCCCCAAGAGGGTCCTAGGGTTTATTACCGAGCTTAGAGAGAAAGAGGGATGAGAGAAAATGACAAAAAGAAGCTCCACTCGCACTTTTTAAAAAGCTCTATGCTAGCCATCAACGCTCGAGCGGTCACCGTTGTGCATGATTCCGAAGAAAAGATACATACAAGGTTCAAATTTTTATGCCAAACACCTCGCAGCTCATCAAAATAACTCATAATAATTGTCCTCATGCATTACCAAGCTCACAATTACCTTCAACATTCATTACGATGATCAAATTTTAATTCTTTCTGAAAAGTAAAACGTTTTTCAACTTTCCACCGAAAGTTCCAAGACAAGTTTTAATTAATCCTTAAAATAAAAAGGAACCAGGTCCCTACAACTTTTCCCTCTTAGGAAATTTTTTTTCCCAAAATTCAACACTAGAACTCGAGTAAACTGCCTCACCGCCGACCACCAACAATCTCTTACACAAAATTCTACAATGCTATACACGGTAAAGATGTTAACGCAGCTCATCCCAAGGGTAAAGTCTCACAACAAAAACATGTTTCTGAAGGATAAACATCCATATCGATTGCTTCTGTGAACATGATCTCACTAACACTACGGTTATCCAAACGTCGTCAGATCGAGATCCAACTCACACCACCGAGGCACCGAAACACAACCCACACCAGGCGCGACCAACTCAAGCGATTAAAAGTATAGCACGAAACTAATCCACAACCGGAACTGGTTTCAAACACTCTCCACTTCTGATTGTAAGGACTATCATCCTTGTTTGAACTGCCACAAATTAGCTCATCCACATATCAAAACGCACACTGAGTACTACTCCCATAAGTATAAACACATGTTGTCAAACTCTGACATTGCTCACAAGGATTCACACGCACCATACCCAAAATTTTGTTCAAGCTTTCACGATCAACTGATGACCACAAAACTCAAAGCCACATCATCATTCTACATATGTCAAAAAATGCTATCATTAAAGCTGGCGAGATACTCGTGTTAGGATTGGCATACTGAAAATCATGTTTTTAGTATTTAATTTTATTTTAATTAAATTAATTTTCTATTTTATGAGAATTTTTATGAGCAATATACGTGCATTATTTCTTTAATCTTATGCATGGATGTCTAATATTATGTATGGTATTTAATCTGATGTGTAGAGTACGGCTTGCAAACAAAATATCAAATTTTAGGTTCTTGTAGAATATAAGTTTTATGTTCACAGTTTAGATGGAAATGGATATATCATTGGTACGACTGTAACACAGAGCTTTAGTAGGCCTGTCTTAGTTACGGAGAACAGATAATAGTATTGTCTATTATTTCGACTCTCTGTGCTAGTACACTTTGTGTGTATTAAATGGAACAGTAGAGGTAATTAATTTTATACTGACTATATAAATTAATTCACACTCTAAAGTTATTATGAATAGTGCTTATCCTCTTAATCCTGAAATAATTATTAATGTGCGTATATTTAATATTCGTTGTTTTTATTGATTTGAAGGTACAATCTTATATAGGTCTATATTCCCGGTGAGTTGGATAACGATATTATTTATATGGTGAATATTAATTATTGACAAAATCCACATCCCGAAAGATTGGGATTGACGATACCCTCTTAAGAAAGCTTATAAATTTTGACCAGGCCAAACCCTGCAGGTGGATTTAATTATCCGACGGTCAAATAAGTTAAGCGGAAGGGTTTAAGGAATATCAAGATGCCGATTAAATTATATTGTCAGTAATTAAATTTAATTGGTGGGTATCGAGAATTTTAATGCGGGGAGAAATGGTAAGCATTTAATAATAAGAGCTCAATACTATATGGTCTTGAGATTGTAGTTCTTTAATGATGTAAACTGTATTTAGTTTTTTATAAAAATGACAGAAATTGCTATGAGGTTTACTTAATTGCAAAAACCGCTGATACGTATATGTGTTCCACTAGAAGTCTTACTCATAATTACTCTTCAGGTCTCTGCTATAACCCTATCAATATGCGGGTAGGATGAACCAATTTCATAACTTGTCTTTAAGACTAAAGCTATCCAGGTTCTGTCGGTACGAGTTCTCAGAGAATTATAACCCACACTGTATCCAGGAATCACATAAGGAAATACAGTAGAAAATTTGACAAGAGCTTTAGCTCGTATTCAAAACGTAGTTGAAGATTCGACACTTAAAATGATATTCTTCTAAATTAACTTCGGATGCACGGGTTTTATTTTGATCATTCGTTATCAAAAAATTTTATCTAGAACCCGTTTTAGCGTTTGTCCTTCCAGTTAAATTTTTTCAGATATTCGTTTGCAAAAACAAAGATCTTGGCAATTTTGCCTCCAACAATTGGTGTCACAGCTGTTTTATTTTTTGTTTACCGTTATTGGGATCGGGTAGTTTTTGAACTATTGCTAACTTTGTTTTACAGGCGTTCTAATATCGATTTTATAATCGTCATTTATTATTCATGCTTGATTGAATGGTTTGTGAATGTTATTTTTTTAATCACGAGGTTGATCGTGATAGATCAAATATGATCCTTTGGGACACAGGATCGATGCACTAGCTAGTTTCTATTTTTAAAATATCTGTTTAGATTATTTAAGAATAGGTTGAACATATCCAAGAACACGAAGAACGGAGGCGGCATCGGCGGTGGTTTGGGTTTTAATGGGCCACGGATCGTGGTATGTTTTTAATGGTTTTAAACGATTTTCGCTGGTGAGCTTTTTTCCTGTAGTATTTATGAATAAAATACTATAAAAAATAAGTCAAATACAGTGAGAAAAACATTACCAAAATAGCGCAATTCTGGTGGCCTTACTAGCGGCAATTTTTATAAATTTTTGGGCTATTTTTGAGACTATTTTGAGCAATTTTTTAAACATTAAATAGCAGTAAAATATACCTTAAAATAATGTCAAAATTCAAAAAAATATTGGACCAAAATCACAACCCAAACATGCAGTAAACAATTTGGCGGTGGCGATGCCCAATGGCATGGTTCGGGGCTATTTTTTGGGCTATTTTGGAACTATTTTTTAGGCGTTCTTTGAAGTATCGTGTGGCTGGATATTCAAGCTATTTTTTTCACAAAAAACTAGTACCAAAGAAGCACAAGAAAAATCCCAAACATGGCAGCAACGGCGGTGGCGGTGCAGTGGTGGGCGGTAGTGGTTTTAGGCTAGTTTTCGAACCTTTTTTCGGAAACTTTTCAAAAATGTTTTTTGATAGAGAAATTTTATATTTCGAGAGCTTTCCATTGATATAAAAAACGTCAAAAATGGAATTTGGATGATGCCAGAACAGCCTCGGGAAGTTGGCGGTTCTAGGCGATGGCGCATAAGAGCGGCGACAGTCTGTTCCAGGCGGTTTTTTAGTTTTGTTTTGAGCTATTTTTGAGCAAATTTATTCATAAAAAATAGTACTTTTTGAGAGCTCTCTTTTGGTATAAGGTACGTCAAAAACGGAGCTCGGGAAGAGATCAAAAAGGCCTCGGGAATTTGGCGGCGCAATGCTATTGTGATCAGTAGCGTTTTTTGTCGTTCAGACAGTTTTTTCGGCCATTTTTCACACAGTTTTCCAACATATTTTTTGATAAAAAAATTCATATTTCGAGAGCTTTCCAACAGTATAAGACTCGTCAAAAACAGAGCTCAGATGAGGCGGCAAGAGTTACCTGAAGGCAGCAGTTGGGTGGCACCAGCAGTAGCTGGTGGTGGGCCGGCGATTTCTCTCTCCTAGGGCTATTTTGTGTTGATTTTCTGATAGATACAGGACTGATTTGATATATATTGATATATCAGATAGTATCAGGAAAGCTTGATACAATCAGGACACCGAAATTAGAGATAAAAGAGGATTATTACAACTTATCCTCTTCGGAAAACTAAAATATTTTATTACAAAATATTTTATTTTCTGATAGATACAGGACTGATTTGATATATATTGATAAAATTATGTTTTTTTAATTAATTAATTTTAATTAAATAAATTTTTTTTCGATATTTTATTTTTTACAAAATATCACATTTAAAATGATTTTTTTTAAAAATCAGATATCTTGAAAAAATATGAGAATTAATTTAGAATTTTGAATTAATTAAATAGAAAAATATTTAATCGAAATAAATTATTATTTTTTAAAAAATGTGGAACAAAAATAAAATAAATAAATGCCTTTAATCACTACCTTAGCTGAAAAACTAAAGAAAAAACTGTGCATTTATTAAATTTTATTTGTTATGCATTTAAACACGATAAGATGGCTTGTCGAATTAGAATCTTTAGAATTGTGTACACGGAAAGATGTTTGATCCTTTCAGATCGTATGATTTTTGAAATTAATAAATTTATTTTAATTAAACAGCTTTTATAACCCTAAAAAATATTTTAAAAATTTAAGTGGGAGAAGAAATTTATTCACAAATAAATCCTGCGATTTTCATCACCAGTTTATAGGCGATGCAATTAAATCTTGCGTGTCGGCAGTAAGGCCTTCCTCCCCAACGGACAGATTAGTTACGGTATCGCAGTACAAACCTCCTTCAGAGATAATTCTGGACAATTATTAGTGTGTATCACTTCTCCATCTAAAGGATTCATTGCGAAATGAGAGATTTGAGATTAGGTGATGGTTAACACTTAACTGTATATAATAGTATCCTCTCTATATGAGTCACTGCTATTATATACTAGATCGAAATTATGTCTGCTATTTAATTTTACTTGGTATGGTCAGTTGCCTTGATAGTGAATTTAAAAAGAATTGGCATGTCTAGTCTTATGAAGGATAATAGATGCCCTCCCATCGAGGCATGCTATTCTCAAGTTACTAGGCTGCTAACGAATTAATTTTGAAATAGTAGAAGAAATCAAATTAAAATAAATTTAATGTTTTACTCATCATAATTAACGGTATTTTTTAATTATCTGATTCTCAAGATTAAAGTAGCTTTCAACCTACTCCCTTTAATACTC
>JAULJZ010006913.1:0-16741 GCA_032270985.1 Heliamphora pulchella | reverse complement strand
TTATTGTAATTGTTGAAAGTTAATAAAGATGTATTTTCTAGATCACCGAGCATGTATATATTTTATTTTGGCGTTGGTTTGTCTCCCAACAGCCTCCACCCTGACAACCATCACCAGGGCCACTGCCACCACCATCATTACCTCCTCTTGCGTAGCCAACACCCCCACTACTGCTGTGTTGCCATCCTACCCTCGCAACTTTTGTTGCCGCCACCACTACTACTAACGTAATTAGCGTCATCATCATAACTGTCATTGTTAATACAATCACAATCATTGTCACAATATAAAAGGCTTATTATATTTTTTATGTAAATTAATTTTGGTTTTATCATATAAAATATTCTATTAAAAGTATATTTTTATAGAAAATCTTTTATGTTAAAGCATAGGAAGTCCTAATTACTAATCACTATTTGGGATAGCTTTTTCTTTTAACTTTTTATTGTGGCATTTTCTCGTGTTTTCTAAATTTTTTATTTTTTTGTTCAAAATTTTTTACTTGATTCGTTGCAATAAAACGAATTTACAAGTACAACTAATTTGGCTAAAATTAAAAAAATTCGCTAAAAATGAAAAAAATATTTTAAAAGCCTTAAGATAGCATTTTCGTCTTACATAAATTCTTTTAATTTTTTGGTCAAATGTTTTACTTTTATCATAATGAGAAAATTTTTTAAAAGTATTATCATTTGAACTAATGTAAATATTTTTATTAAAAACAAAAAAAATAATTATAAAAAAAGTTATTCCACACTATGCATAACCTAAGTGACAAATCACGAATAAATCTGAAATGAGTCTAACAACCTAAGAAAACCAGTGGTCTAATAAAAGCCTAGGTTCAAAATGCTTAAACTAAGTTATTGGGCTAATAATTCACTTAGTTGTTAAAAATTATATTAAATCCAACCTTGCTCTCAGGCAGACTTTGCAGCGGTGTAAAATTAAATTATTTACACTTATAAATTGCTCCATATTCACTATTCGATAATATTTTACATCGTGTTATTAAATTTTTTATTCAAATTAAAAGGCCAACAATTCTATTATATCGATATAATGAATAATACAAAAATATTATGTTAGTTCGATACAGTAAAATTACGTGGTCAGTGTGTTGAGAAATGTTTGTATGTGGGGAAGGTACCAGCGTGGCATGCGGATGTGGTAGGTACTCTCAACTAACCCAATCTCGCTAACTGAAAAAACAAAACCTCCTCACCTTAATGACTATTTCTCATAATTGCAGTTCTCTCTCTCCACCTATTCTCTCTCTTAATAAATGCTGGTTCTCTCTATTATACATTTTCCAAAGATAATAATCTCTTTTCCCTCCGTCAATTTAATTTTAAGTTAAATTTTTAATTTAAAATTATTTTAAATTAAATATATAAAAAAAATTATTTAGTAAAACGTAGATTTAATTTTAAGTTAAAATATAATAAGTTAAAAAATTTAATTTAAAATTGTTATAATACTTCTAAATTTATTTTTAATATAATTTTATATTCAATATAAATCTTATTATATAGATATTGACGAACAAATTTTAAAAATATAATTTTTATAAAAAATAAATTTATATAATAATAGTTATTATATATTTTAAAAATATATAATAAAATATTTTTTTAAAACAAAATTAAAAAGTTAAAAGTCTTTAAGTTGCCAAACTTAGTTTTTAAAATTTTTAAATCTTAAATAAAAAATTAAAAAAATCAGCTTAAAATCAATTGACAAACGATGGCTTATTCTTTAATTACATGTCTCTTTTTCCCAGTTTAACTCTCTCAACTAAAGTAAGGTTTGTTTGTTGGATGGATTTAAAACTTTTTAGATTAAAGTAAAAAAAAAAAATTTCTTTATTTGGTAATTTTTGTTGTTACTCATTTTCTTTAATAGTTTTAGCTTTTTTATCTTTATATTTATTAATCACAAATATTTTTATATTTTTAGAAAATGACAACATTTATTATATGCACCTATTTTATTATAAAAATTATAACGTTAGAACATACTTATTGAGATCTATTAAATAAAATATAAAATTATGTAAAAATAAAAATAAAAAATTAATAATATTTTTTGCCATAAATCCACTTAGCATATTGCCTTAATATTTTTTAACTTAAAACCACTTTAAAAAAGAAAAAAAATTTTAGCTCGAAAGCCACCTAATAATTCTACCAAATTGACTTATTATTATTATTTGCTTACAGTGACTTTAAACAAAAAATCTCAGCTTTGAGTCCCCAATTGATTAATATAGGAAGAGTGACCATTAAATGGTATAAATAATTGGTTTCATATTTACAATTGTAAAATAATAATTAAACCAAATTAAGCCTTATTTTTAATTAATTGGGATTGATTATATGAATCATGTTATGTTATTTTAAAATAATCAAAAAATAAATATTCATATCTAGCAAGGTGGCATATATACAAATAATTCAAGCAGAAAAATCTAAAAAATAATATCCTCACCAATTCCAGGAACATTTAGGAGATTGAAAAAAAAACATCTATTCCATTCTAGCTAATTGTTCTCTTCATTTTTTCATAGTTTAGTCTACCGCCCTGTTGAATTGAACAAAACCATTAGAAAAATGAGGCAAAATGATAAGAAACCAGACAAATTTAAAGTTCATAATGCTGCTGGTCATAATCCAAGTAGTTTTAAGAAAAAAAAAAAAAAGAAGTAAATGAGGTGACTTGATAAGTAAATGAAAAAAACCTATTACCAATTAAGAAAATTAAATATGCATGTAAACCAGTAGAGGAAGACTGCACAAACTTGCTTCACTTGCTGCAATTTTGGCAAGGGACAAAAATAATTTGTGATCAAAATCAAAGTCAAGAATGGTAAAAGGATGCTACACAAAATAGAAATTAAACAAGTGAAATGAAATCAAAGTTTGTGCCTTCTCAATGCTAGCTGTAGATTCAAAACAATAATACAACCATGCTCATATGTTTAGGGATGAAAATTTCCCCCGCTCCGTCCCGTTCCTGTACGTTTTCGCCACGCTTTTTATAGGTTTTTCCCGCCCGACTCAATAACAAATGGGGTAGGAATGATGTATTCTTTTTCTACCTCGTTTTTCCATGTCTCGCCCTTAATTATATAAAATAAATATTTTTTAAATATGAATACATGTATAATATATATTTTTTATAAATATAATAAGTTTAAAATCTTATATTTATCTATAATTTTTCTTCTCTATTTATTACATTTTGTATTTTTAGTTCTATTGATTTGTCAATTATTATTTTTTATTTATTATATTTTCCCATCCTCATCCCATTTTTCACTACTTCTCCGATATCTTCTTCTATTCTTGTCCCGATTAAATAGGGGACGATGATAGGGAGCTCATCCCCGCCTCACCCCGCCTCGCCCCGTCCCGCCCCACTCCACTCCGCTCCATTGCCATCTCTACGTATGTTCTAAACTAGATTGGCACATGCAAGCTTAACAATTATTTGCATTATTCTCTACTTAAAATACATTACAAATGAAATATAAAATCACAAATATAAAAAAATAACGTTTACATATGCAAAAAAGAAAAAAAATAGTGTAAGCCTGATAATTCTTCAGGCGTTCCACATGTGATAGTTTCTAAGTCTGTTTCTAGTCTTTCCTCATCCATTTCTTGATATCTTTTTGCTGCATAAACTATGTCGAGTGTAATCATTAAAGCTTGCACAGTTTTTGGAGTTAGTCTCGATCTGTAGTCGTTCAATACCCCTCTACCTATACTAAAAGTTGATTCCGAAACAACTGTAAAGGCATGAACTGCAAGAATATCGCAAACTATCGCGAACAATACTGGCTATGACACCTCGTGTTGTATCCAATAATCTAAAATATTAAAATTATCTTTACATAAATTTTTTACAGCATCAAAATAACGTTGGAGTTCTGTAATAGAACTCTAATGAATCTTAGAAAGTCGCCTAGTTTTCATTATAGACCAATCATTGTTACGACTTCAAGATGAAGTCCTAACCGCAGGTTGTGTTGATTGAGGTATTATATGAGTTTTATATTCATCATATAAATTTTTAAGTGTTTCATTTATTGGTTCAAGTTGGTTTGTATTACCATAAATATTTTTTAAAAAATATTATAAATCAATATTTTTACTCCTAGGATCTAGTATGTAAGCTATTTTAAAAATATGTATTATTTCATTATAATATTTATCAAATTTATCTTTTATACTAAGTATCATCTGATAATAATTTACATTGATTAAAAATTTATCAAATATTGTGGTAATTTGTTTTAATTGCAGTAAAACTAATGGAGTAGTAGGAGTGTAAATATAAAAAAATAATTTTGTTATTTGATCAAAAACTTTATAAATTTTTTTTATATACGTTTAAATTTTTCCAATCACTAAGCATTAGTGGAGTAAAATTAGTTTTCATATTCATTTTAAAAAATAAATCAATTGCTTTTCTTTGTTTTATTACTAGTTGTAACATAATATATGTCGAGTTTCACCTAGTTTTTACATCATGTTGTAATTTTTTATATTTTATATTTTTTTATTGACATATTTTTCTATACATATCAACTTTTTTGACACTACTATTTATATATTTTATTGCTAATCTAACGCGTTCAAGAGATTCATTGTAATATTTAAGTTATTATTTAACAATTAAATTTAAAATATATGCAGAACAACGAACATGAAATAAAAAACCAAATAATTGAAGCTGTAAATTACGTTTTAAATAGTTAACACATTCAGTATTATAAGAAACATTATCTAAAGTAATAGAAAATACTTTTGATGCAATGCCCTACGAAACTAGTTCTTACCTAATAATTACACTTAAAAAATGACCAGTATAGAAAATTCTATAGTTTTAAATGAAAAAATTCATTGACATAAATTTCAATCATTATCTATAAAATGTGCTGTAATACATTGATATTTGTGTGCATTTATAGTAGTCCATAAATCAAAAGTTAAACAAATTTTTTTCTTTTAAATTTGTAAATAAATTTATCAACTCGGTTTTAATTTCATCAAATCTACTTAAAATTTTATTTTTTTGTAGTATTTCTAGAAAAATATTGAAATTGAAGAACAAATTCACATTGTATTATAGTTTCAAATGCCGGTTATTCACTAATTAAAAATGGTTGTTCCTATTGAATGATATAATCAACAATATAATTTTGTGCGCGGGTAAGATCATAAGAAAAATTAGTGATATTACAAGTTGGACTCTTATCTATCTGCATTTGTGAATGAGATTAAGAGAAACATTTTTTAGGTGACTATCAGAATATCTACGTAAGTGGCTAGTGCCACTCGATGTGCGAGTCGAAAGTAATTTATTATAAATTTTATATTTTGCTTTAACAGTAACGGTGCCATCATTATTTTTTAAAAAAATTTTTCACACATTTGAAATTTTTTTGCTGGATAAATCTATAAATGCAGATGCAGATGCAGATGCACTAGCACCAGTAGATGTTGATGAATCAGTATGTGGACTAGTAATAGGAGCAGGAAGAGTGAGGTTAGAACTATTATGTGGAAATGTAAAAATATCTTATTCTTTGTCAATGGTAAATATATTTGGATCCATCAATAAAATAAAAAAATATAAAATTTTAAAGCAAAATTGATAAATTAGATAATAGAGAGTAGAAAAAAATAACTTATAATTAAATTTTAAAAATAAAATAAAATTTAATTTTTTAAAGAAATTAATTAGAATTTTAAAAAATGTATTTAAATAAATTAAATATTTCAAAAAATAAATTAAATTGCAAAAAATAAAGTAAACCGAATTAAGGGACTCCGATATCTAATCTTGATCTCGATCGATTTGTGTTTTGATCTTGATCTTGATTCTTGATTTTTATTCCTTGATTCGCTAACAATTGCACCGAACCCAAATATCACCAATTCACGAACCACCGATTAATTAGAGAGAAGAGAGTAGAGAGAGTAGAGAATTGTTTGAGTGAATAATGCAAAGGGTAGCGGTCCCTATTTATAGGAAAAATATATAATTTTTTTTTAAAAAATAAAAAACTAGCCGTTAAGTGGGCTTGGGTCGGGCTGGGTCCAACAGACACTTAATCTCGGCTCTTGATTTTCAAATTGAAGCGATTTGGGTCGTCCAAAAAAATTCTGACCATTGGTGGGCCCCAGACCGGGCCGGGCCCAATGGCTAGCTTCTGGGTAGGCCTCTGGGCAGGCTTTTGGGCCACGGGCTAGCCTGACTCGGCCCATGGGCTTTGGACAAGAGGCTTAGGCCCGAAATTTAAGGCACCGGGCTCGGGCCTTAACCGGGTCGGGCCAGGCCCGTTACTGGGCCCACACAGTAATGAGTCCCGGGCAAGCCTTGGGCTGCGGGCTATTTTTACACCCCTATATGTGGTATATTGGAACCAAACTTAGTGACCTTTTAGGAGTTTAATTATTTTTGCATTTTACTTTTAATCCGTATAATTTATTTGGTTAGTTAACTCGTGCATGGTGGGCTATTTGTGACCCTTATAACGGTTAGTGGACTATTTGTGACTCACGCGACTTTACTTTGAATTATGTTTCAATTTATTCAATTTCAGCATATATTAGAGCTTCATGTAGATACATTGGTTTATATTCAATTTCACTAATTTTCATAATTCAGTAAAACAATGCTTATATAATTTACGATCGCATTGCGGGCCTGACAACCCAGCACTTATATCATCACGGCTGTAGCATTGTTAGTTGCACCCGTGAACTTTTGGACCTCATTTATTAGTGATCACAATATTTGTATGTCTCGGCCGCAAGTTTTGTATTCTTCCAGTAGCCTAAATTTTGTATTTGTATTATTCTGTTAAATGTATATGATGTCTAGCATGTCTCTTTTAACCTAGTTTAAGCATGATTAAGGTTTCCTAAAATTTTCATGATTATGATATTTATTTCCTACTATGTCCATCATGTATCAGTTATATAATTCCTTGTTTGGTTCATAATTTGGGAAAAGAGTATAAACCCATCTAACTTAGTCCATCTATATCCCCGTATAGGGGATTATTAGAATCCGAGTTTAATGCGATGACATAATTTTACTTATTCCTCCTTGTGTTTTACCCAATTAGACACGGATCAGTACAACATACATTACATTATTAATCTCTTCCATAGTATTCTAATTACTAATAATTAATCTAGATACACTATTAATTCCATTAACTTAATACTCCAACCAAACATGCCCTAAGAGTTTGATGAACTAATAGAGGACCACAACTAATGTAACAATTCAAGCATATTACTCACCCAATAAATAAAATAATAATTAGTCTAACGACACCGTCCAATTGCATAAACTCAAATTATTAGTACGTAGTATCTCACTTATTTTTATATATATCAAATTAATTTTTATTTTTCAGTAATATAAGACAGAGTATCACCCCTGGAAAAGTGTGACAAGATGTACATATACCTCATTTTTATGCAAAGAAATTCTTATTATCAAAAAAATTCCGAAGTGAAGACTACAGAGAGTAGTAACTATCTTGATCATTGGATCATTAAGGCTTTCTTTATTTGACAAGTAACGAAATAAAGACAAAAGAAATCATTTTACTTTTGTTTATACATATTTAGTTGTCGTAGAAAAATGTGAACCTCACGATAATATATATAATTTTTACATTCTTTTACAATATAAATTTCATGAAAAATATAAGATTACGCATCACAAAAATATTTTAAACTAATTTTTCTACTTTCTTGCAAACTAATTAAACATGTAATGAAAATTATTAAATTTCATATTTTTTTTTTCTTTACTTTACTTTGTACATTATTTTATGGTATGATTTTTTTAACAACTGAACATAGAGTATCCACGCACTCACTTTTATGGCAAATTATTAGGTACTTTCAGAGTACTATGTAGACGATGTCATGAAAAAATTTCGACAGATAAATAATCGCAACTCACATTATGTAAGTCATATTTTGTCTTCTAACTACTTAATAAAGTTGAGTTATGATCGATATTCTTACCGTAAAATTTTTTGCCAGTATATTATGTGAAAATATTACGTAAAATTGCCACATAGTATTCTAAGAATACCGAACAACTACTCTACTTTTACACCTTATTCTTGACAAGATTTCAAATATTTGATCTTTCATTTAAGAGAATAACATCCACACATTGAATCAAAGGCCTGCTAATCTACATCATCAATAGATTCATATATAGTGATGGAAAAATGAGAATAATGATCACAACAGTGTGTACACAAAGGCTAGTTTTTGTCTTGATTGATCTCGAGATATAAATGTCATCTTGCTTAGGTGATCCAATACTACATTAATGCTGGACTTTACAAAGGGCATAATTTGATTGCCATTTCATAAGTGCATTCGTACGTGTGTGTATATATAGCTTTCTTTTGGTAATTCCATTCATGTCTATTTTAACCATTTTTTTTAAATTTCTTTTCAAAAATTTAACATTTCTTTTTTGCATGCAGGGTGGCTTAAAGCTATTCTTTTAACTAAACAATATTTTTTAGTTTATTTGGAATAAAACAAAAAAAATATTTTATTAAAACAATTTTAGACCTAGTTACCAAGTGAACACTTATATACATTAGCATTAATAGCATATGTTATGCTTACGCATTTATATTAGCATTAATAGCACATGCTTTTGCCTCTGCAATATTCAATTTGTTCTGAGAAAGAATTAAATTGAAAAAAGATAAGTCAATCAATACACTACTTAAAACTAAAATTTGGAAAGAGTGAAGGAAGAGAGAATGTGGAGTTTACACGAAATAATTGAAACGGTTGTCGTGCGAGACATCAACCACAACAAATAAATTATTAACTTATTAATTTATAATATTGTGTGTGAAAATATAGATATTGTAGAGGATTAAGATAGGAATTTACTGTTTTCGTTCAGGCTGATTGAACAATTCGGGGTGTATTCCACGTGTCCTTGCATAAGAAGGGGGTGAGATGCCCGCCGGCAACTTTTATCGGTGGACCCTCCGATTGTGAAGTTAGATAGGGGTTAAGAGAGAGAAAAATTTGAGAGAGCAAACTAGCAAAGTTTCTCCTAATGAATTATAGTGCATACTTTTGTCTTGTGCGTGTAGGCTATTTATAAAAAAAGCATACTTGACCCACTTTGGGGATTCGACCTGACTTGAGCAGGTCGGGTTGTCCTCTCTTTGTGTGTGTGTGTATGTGTGTGTGGTTAAGACTCAGCTGTCAATTCGATGTTGACTTGTCATTGCCATCACCCTTACTATCCTCTGTGAGTTCCTTTTATCATATCTTGATGTCCAATCGGTATCCAAATCTAGTTTGGTTTAGGTTAAACTTCCCTAACACCCTATCCCTGGAGTTGGTTCAACTACCATCGATTTCTTATCATGAGTGTTATCTCTTGGTACGCGTATCACGGACACTAACTACAATGTATCAAACCTCAACCTCAGCTTTTGAGGTCTCCCAGTAGGCGTTGCTCGGTCGTTAATGCTGAACACTTCTTTTTTGGATCTTGGCTATTAGCTCTCCTTTTGGCTCGTGGTCGGATTCCATAACCATGGCTCGGCCTCTCATGCCCGAGCTTTCGATAGCTCGGTGGCCTCGCTCCAGTGGTCAGCATATTTGCCGAGCTGAAGTGGCGTGCTGAGGTGTAGTGTCGTGGCATGGTGGGACCGCGGGCTGTACGGCATTATTCCTCGTGGATGCCAGGTGGCCTTGCTCGGAATTTGACCTCCCTCATATATTTATACTATTAGTTGACTATACACTTCATTTTATCATTGGTCATGATACAAAAAGTTCTAGGGCAATAGATCTAGTTCTTAAGGCCCCGTTTGGTAGTGTTAGTGTTTATTGTTCTTTATTTTTGTTTTTAAATTTTCTCTAAACTATGAATAAAAACATAGTTGATAACTATTTTTGTTCTAAATTTTTTTTTAACACTTTTCAAAATTTATTGAATTTTTTTAAATAGAAAAAATATTTTTTTAAAACAAAATGCATAATTGGTGACTAAGTTTACCAATAAAGAGTACTTTTAGTTGGCAAATATATATTTTTAGCTACGACAAAACAAAACACGTTGGCAAAAATTCAAAAATAACCTTTTTTAGCGACACGGAGCTCACTCGTTGGCAAATAGTGTCGAAAAACAATTGGCTCCAATTTTTTTTTCCCGCTATCAGGATGTAGACTTTTTACCAACGCATTATTTATTTTTTCCAACGTGTTGAGCGTCGGTACATAAAAAAATTCATTACCGACAAAATCCGTGTGAGGGTAAAAGTCGGCATATTTTTTTGACCCCTGTAAATGCTATTAGTTTATTTATTTTGGCCAACATATTGAGCGTCGGTAAATAATTACCAAGAAACTCTATGCGTGGGTAAAAATCGACATATTTTTTTAATTAACATAAATTCCATAAATTTGTACATAAAACTACGTAGTTTTAATATAATCTTATATTTGATATGACTACTGTGCGATTTTAGTATCATTATTTGATTTAATTTGTAAAAAATTACAACACTATCAATTGTAATGGGAGTGCTTGGTAAGAAATCGCCTTCTATGTATATATTATGAAAACAAAGAAAAATTTGTCTAAAGCTTATTCATCCATTTGGTCTACAAATGTAGTATTTTGTCATTTGATTTGTATCTGGTTTTGCTGGACTAGTTGAAGTATTGGCATTTATATTTACAAATGCCAATACTTCATGAGATTAATTGCAATATTTAATAGGTTTCACATAACATGTGATTCATGCATATAAGTATCCCATAAGATCGAATTCTAATTTAATCACTATAGCGTTATGTAGCCACAGAAAAAATGGTGTGCAAATGATAAGTTGGAGAATCACTTTCTTAAGTAGTATTAAATGTAGAAAAACAAGGTTTCTAATTGCCTGTCTGGGTGCATTCTCCTACACACTTTTTATGTTTTCAAAAGTAAAAACTAGAAGATGAAGTGATGTTGGAGGAAATAAGTGCCAAGAAGTATGTATAGTTGCAAAAACATAATACTAGATTTTAGAAAATGCAAAGCAAAAAAAAAGAGAAAAGAAAATTTCTTCCATTTGTAATCATTGTTATCTATTCACTTATGAAATTTAGCGTGTACATTTATTTGATCCTAGTTGATAAGGTGACATTTACTTTTTTTATTTTCAAACTCTTGTCGGACATATCAAGATCGGAGGCCAAGGTGGAGAGGCTTGATGTCATGCCCCAAATTAGAAGGCATAATGGCCATAAACTACGGGCCTGGGCCCAATAGGCCATGAAAGCTTGATCAAGAATAAAATAATTCACCAGAAATATAGATAGCATGCTTACATACATTATTAAATAAAATTAATTTGAACTGAAAGTTTTGTGAGTCATAAATAGCCCACTATCCAGTCACTAGTCAAACAAAGGAAAAAATGCCGAATCAAAAATTTCTAAGAGGTCATTAAAAATGGGTCCCAAAATACTACAAAGTTCACCACTAGTCACCCTGCTAATCATATAAAAATGTTAACAATAATGTCAGCTGACAGCTCGATAAATGGTTAACATACATAGTGAAATACAATTTAAAAATAGAATACCCAAAATACATATAACTGAAACATAATCATGGCATATAATGAAATGTAAAATACCTGATACTAAAATGCTTTTCCTTTCATTAAATTCACATCTTACATTTAACACTACTTGCAAATAAATTAACTCAATTCAAAGCCACTAACAAATAGCCAGTGTACCATGTCTCATTAATATAACTAACACCCGAATGGTGATAACAACATGATCATCTATAATCAGTGGGAACTAAAAATAAAATAATAATCAATTCCGAATATAAATAAGCTCAGGCATCCTCGGCCCGTTGGATCCAACATCGAGCTTAAAATCACCACGGGATAGCGTCCGAGTCTCTTCTCTAAGAAGATCTAGTTAAGGTCACCGGATAACACCTGTGCTGTCCGTTAAATCACTGAGCACCGGAGTTATCACAAACGCAAGGTCGGGCCTTTTCCCTAGCGACCAGAGTCTTTCTAGATTTTAATTATTATTTTAAATAATTCTTTTTAAAAATAAATTATACATATATATATATGAACTTTACATTTGAAGCCCAGTTATCTGTGAAAGATAGGGAGCTAGCAACATTTACCCGAACAGTTATAGACACAAGTTTTACTAATGTTTTTGCGTGCAGTGCAACTATTCTTTATATATCTCTAGTTAATCTATTTTACCTTGATAATCTTTGTTGATTATGTTTATACGATACATGGTTAGAAAGCTAAAGCTACAGCAGCTTTTAAGGGCCATATTGAGAAGTTAAAGCTGGAACAAGATGAATTTCAAAGGATGGTTATAGGTAATCAGGTAATGATGCTTTTCCTTATATTGCAGATTTTTTTCTGGTTAGTAGATGTCGAATGTATTGACCTTAATATTCTTAATTTTGCATAAGCAAGTGAGAACTCAACAAATATACATGAGATGAAGAAGAAGGAGAAGGAATGTATAAAGTTGCAGGTTTGGTCCTTCTCTTGACATGGTTAGCCTGGAAAAGAGATTTACAATTTTTAAAACATTGTTGACATTGCACAACCTGTATATTTTTAACATGTAGTTGGAAATGGAATTACATAGTGATAACATTTTTTCTTCTAGGAGAGGCTAAATCAAGTATTAATGGAGAAAAAAAAGGAATCTAGATCAGGCATGGAGATAATGAATTTGTTTCGGGTAATTGGTGACGACTAATTTGACCAAGAGGTCTTTATTCCAATGGTATGGGTGTTCCACCCTCAAATGGGCAGAGAGGTGTCCAACTCTTGCCAAAAGTAAGGTGTAGGAGTAGGTGCGTATGTATTTACCGATAAAAAAAATTAGTGAGTAATTACTAATTTTGTGACGTAATTCTTAAAATTCTTTTATCGTCTTTTGTGCTATTTGTCAACAAAAAGAGGAACGACAGCGTGGCACATGGAATGGAAAGAAGGATGACAATGACTTCTATAAAAAGATTGTATGAAGTATGATTGACTGTTTTAAATTTTTTTTCTCAACATGTCGCTTATCTATGATTAAATTTTGTTGACAGGTACGTAGATGCTTATGAGGCAAAAAATCAAGAATTAGTGTCAGAGAATGCTGATTTAAGGGCATTATTACGTTCAATGCAGGTATAAAAATAGTCCTAGCAATTCTATGATTATTATTGTTATTATTATTATTATTATCGTTTCTTGTGATTGCATTGTTATCTATTTGTCACTGATGGGTGCCAGCACTTTTTTGGTTTTGGGGTGAGAAGCTGCTCCAAATTTGAATTTAAGTAGCCTAGTAGCGTATGGTGCTTTTCGTTAGGATATATTAGATTGTTCACCGCCAATTCATTTATAAGTTGATGTTTTTAAAGAGAGGTGTAACTTTATTAATAAATTGTCAAATATGCCCCTGAAGGAGTATTCTGGCTCTCCCCCATAAGCGGACCAAACACGTGCTAATACTAGATTGTATATAAATTTATATTTAGACAAAACAATAATGCCAACTTAATATAGATGTCAACTAGTGAATTATTCATGTTTAAATGCATTTTTAATATAATTTTATACACCATTATTTGAGTTTTTTTTTTAAATCTATGCATTTTGAATTATTGTTTAAAATTAATCCAACGATTCGATTATATTAAAAAGTGTATTTAGACACGGATAATTCGCTAGAAAATAGAAATGATATGAAAAATGTTGGATGTTTAATTTTGAATTTTACATAATAGAGCCACAACCTCTTGGAGTGTGCTGCAATTTCATTGTGACTTGTAGTTGCAGTGTGCTGCAATTTGTGATTGAAGTTGCTGCAATTGCAGTTTGCTGAGAAAGTGCTACAATTGCAGTTTGGCAAAATCTTGAGAAAGACAGTTTCAATTGAAGTGGGACCTTTCAATGGTTGCAACTCAAAAATCAGTGTTCAGCCATCACTAATTCTACACTTTTGATGTTGCAATTAACTGGATAACCTTGTATTCTTTATTGAAGTGAATATCATCTATGCACTAACACTTGCTACACTTCTTTATAGAAGCAAGCATGATCATAAAATGATAGTTTTCTCATGAAGTTGCAATTAACTGTACAACTTTGTATTCTTTATTGAAGTGAATATCATCTATGCACTAACACTTGCTACACTTGCTATATTTTAGAGCATTTTACAAATGTTAGCAGTAAAAGCAGGCGTTGATCTAGTTAGTATTCTAGGTTTAGTTCCAAATAGCGAAAGCGAGGATGACATATTTTGTGGAAGGCATAATGGCACTTTTCTTGGAAAAATTGAAGGTGGAGTTTGAAGAAATTTCTGGATTGAAGTATTTTGTGAATATTAGGATAATTAGTTAGTGGATACAATGGAATTAGAGATTGCTTTTTGAATGCATGCCAATTTTTGATAATTTTTTTGCTACTATATATACTTTGGGATTGAAAATTATTTTTGGGTTTTAGAGATATTTACTATTGATGATTATCCTTTAAATCTGGATATATAAATTTTATGTTGATTTGAATGAAATGTATGTAAAATGAATTTACATATTATGTATTTGTGATTTTTGAATGTGGTTGAATGATATATTACAGAAAAATCTAAGTTATGCTTTAACCAAATAAAAAAAATAATCTGCAAGCGCAACAAAATCACACACACACACACATACAAATATATATATATTTTTCAATGAACCAAAACGTTGAAAAAAGCTTACCATTAACGACATATTTATTTGTGTTGATAAAGTATTAAAATTAAAAATATTATAATTACTTTTACCGACAAGTATGACATTGGCAAAAGTGCTAAACCTACCCAATTTTCAAGTTTTTGTGCCAGCGAACTTTGTATTTGCCGACACTGCTTTTAAATTATTGGCGATGCACAACTATGTGGCCAAATTTACTACTTTTGCTGATGGATGCACTGTTTTACTTATTCGCGATGCATGATTGTGTCGCCAAATCTATTACTTTCGTTGATGCATGGGCTACGCATTGGCAAAACCCTTTCTCGATATACTTTTGCTGACGGATTGGCGACGCACTATTTTTGGTTGGCAAAAGCTTTTACCGACCTAATAAGACTTTAGCCGACTATTATATTTGCCCCGCTAATAGTGCTTTTTGTTGTAGTGCAAAATAAGTAATGTTGGTACATATTTTTACTTAAAATAAGTTAAACGGTTTAAATAGTAGTTAAAATTTCATAAGAATTTAAAAATGATATAGATTCTCATATATTGGATAATTAATTTTAAATTTTATAATATAAATTTTAAGTTAATTTGAATAATTAATTTTAAATTTGGAATAAATTTTCAAATATATTGGCAAATATATGTTTTTGGCTACAACAAAATTAACAAAATATGTTGGCAAAAATTCAAAAATAATCTCTTTTAGCGACATGAAACTCACTTGTCAGCAAATAGTGTCAAAAAACAATTGGCGGCATTTGTTTTTTCCGCCATCAGGTTGTAAACTATTTACCTATGCATTATTTATTTTGCGAATATGTTGAGCGTTGGTAAATAAAAAATTCATTACCGACAAACTCTGTGTGTGAGTAAAAGCCAACTCAACATGTTGATAAATAAAAAATTCATTACTAACAAACTCTATTCGTGGGTAAAAATCATCATACTTTTAGCTATTCTAAATGCCATAAATTTATACATAAAATGACGTAACTTTAGTATAACCTTATAGTAAAAATTTATACATAAATTTATACATATTTTTTAGCCATTCTAAATTGGATGGACACTTTTTAGGATTATAGTTCGATGGTACGTAGTATGTATTGGAGGCTTTTTTTTTGACACAGGCAACAATTTTGCTGTTGCTCATGATTTTTGATCATAGCATGCCCTTTTCTTTCTAACCCTCACTCCCTTCAAATCTTTTGGTTAATTAATAGACTTCATAAGCAAGATAGGATGGAATGATGGATAGATGGATATAGATGATGATTGCAATGATAGCGATAAAGATAAAAAATAGCAGAAATAGAAGAACTTGATCAGGGAAAGCACAGCCAAAAGAACACGGGGTCAGTAAAGTGAAAAGACTTCCTGAAGTTGTACCAAACATATTGCTTATGTTACATAGTGTTGTTTGTCAAAACAATTAAGATTTTAATCTTCATATGACTGGATGTATTCATTATTACTTCCCAAACTGATACACGTACTGTGTCAATTTGGTTTGGATGAAATTACTTATATAATAGAATTTTGAAGTTTTATTCTATATTATTACTTTATTAATTTCTATTAAATGTGTTTGAATGAAACAAAATATTTCAGGTGGTCAAATAAATATAATACTCTTGGCAATGAACTCACTTGTGGACAAAGATTTATCATTAGCGATGCATTTTAATGTGCCGGCAAAGTATTAAAATTAAAATTTTCGTAGTCACTTTTGTAGACAACTTTTATCGTTGGCAAAAATGTCAAAAATAGTCTAGATATGAATTATTTTCGCCAACGAATCATGTATTTACCGACAAAAAATTTTGTTAGAATCTGTGAATTTCATTGGCCATTGAAATCCAGATTTCAATAGCTGGATCAATTACAATTGAATTGGCCATTCAAT
>JAULJZ010006902.1:0-16742 GCA_032270985.1 Heliamphora pulchella | reverse complement strand
CATGTATAAAAGACCCAAAGGCCAACCGCCACATCATCCACCAACAAACTCCCAAGGAACAAGAAATTTGATAAAAATTTCCATTAAGGATGAAAAATAAGTTTTTCCCAAACATTCCGGCAAAAACGGGTGAAAAACAATTAAGAGATTTTGACATACCCTCACTCTTTTGATCAGAACTTTTCCTACAAAAAGAATTTTATTGTGAGAGAGGTACCATTAAAAAGAAGACTTCCGGGACTTCAATTTGAACACAAAAATGACCCAATTTCTAGTCCGAATGAGAACAATATGACCAAAAGAAAAGGGTTTCACAATCAGCGAAGGTGTCGACATAAACAGAAAATGAGTCAACACAAATAGCGGAGGTGTCGACACAACTAGCAACAGAATGCACAACTCCAACAGAAGGGAAGATGTGTTGACACAAACAGAAAATGTGTCGACACCAACAGCAAAAGGTGTCGACACAAACAGAAAATGTGTTGACCTAAAAGAACAGAGAGTTCATTGTAATTAACCACTGAAGCGTCAAACACAAACAACATGAAAAGGGTCGACAAAAACGGAAGGGTGTCGACACAAACATCAGAGGGGTTGACACAAACAGAAAATGTGTCTACACAAAAACTAAAATTTTCAAATTTCAGAACAGACTACAGGGCGATGGAGGAAAGCAAACTCAAGCTACGAAAAAAGCTTCTTAGCCCCAAATTAAACCATCCAAACACCCCTTTAATAACCCACGGACATACACAAGCCCGAAACAACAAAGATACACCAAAAGGAAAGCCTCAAACCCCTTTTTCTCCTACCGAAATGAACCCAAAAGAGATTTTGAACCAAAATCCAACTTTTCAAAAAGAAACCAACTTTCCATAAATAAACCAACTTTTCATGCATTTTTAAACGGTAAAAACACATATAATTGCTGGTAGCACCCTTTAAAGACAAAATAATCTAGGATCCTACCTCGTTGTGTTAAAAACTCAACGCCTCGAACTCCGTGAAAAAAAGAACTTCGTCGAAACGAAATTCCGTCCGGATGAACGCGTAGCCCTCAATGCCGATTGCAAGGATCCGCTACTCGATCGCCAAAAACAAAGCCTTGGCCCCAAGAAAATCTAGAGAGAAGACATAGGTTTTTGTTTGGAAAGAAAACTTAGCCTCCAAACTTCCCAAAAGAAAATATCTCCTCCAAAATATCTAAGGCTAGAGATTTATAGGCCACGAAAATATCTTTTTTTTTTTTTTTAAAACCTCATACCACAACACCTAACGGTCCCGGTTTCCAACCCAACATGCATTTCTAAGCTCGTACATGCATAAAACGCACATAAACATGATATTATAAAAACAATAAACAACACGTCGAAACGTTGTAAAAATTAAAAAGGGTCAGAGTCTCACAACTCTCCCCCTCTTAAAGGAATTTTACCCCCAAAATTCAACACTGAAAGTCATGCCAACACCAGCTCGTCAACCATCAATAATCTCTGATACAAACCCAGCAACACTGTATAACATCAAAAATGTCCCAGCAACTGAAACCCCCATAACTGTTGTCACACAAGGTAATCACGACTTTATGAATCAACTTCCATGCTGACTACTCGCACGGGTAAATTCCACTGACACTGCTGTCATCCATGAAACATCCATAAAATGTCGGATCAAGATCCAACTCATGCTGCCATACCTTGAAACCTAACTCTCGCCGAACACAAACCACTCTAGTGACAAACGCATCACACGAGACCAATCTACCAAGGTACTTCATTCCAAACACTCTCTACTCCTGGACATAGAGACTATCACCCTCATTCTCACTGCCACATACCGGCTTGATCACACCCCACAATGCACACTAAGGACTATCTGCACGAGTCCAAACACATGGCGACGAAACCTGACATCGGTCACACGAAATCACATACTACACGCACAAACATTACGCAAGTTCTAACGATCACCAGATGACCACCGACTTTGATACCAAGTCATCACCCTATCAATACCAACATCTCCATCACTGAAGCTGTCCTGACGTTGATCCACGAGGAACAACACAAACACTTGACTCCAGTGAGAAGCTCACTTACTCACCTAGACATCAAAGAACACATCTCAGTAAACCCTCAAACCGTCATTTCCAATCTGTTCTTCCATCACAAACTACGATTCTCACCTAGGAGAAATACTAGGTAACACACCATTGTCCTAGACGAGATTCCACATAACTGAAAACCAATTCGATTTTACAGCCACAAGATCACCTCAAATCGAACAAGGTTGCCGTCATCCGACAACGCAAACCCAACCATGCACACATACAGCAAGCCCTTGAGTCCCCAAACTCGTCTGTCGAGTAACCAACCCAGACTTGCCTCTTACACTTAGCAAATCCCTCATTTGCAGAACTCATCACGGCCCTTCCGTTCCCAACCAAATAATCGCATCGGTCTGAACGAGCCATGCCAACCAAGGCTTCTCCACCATCATACTCTCGAAACCACCATCTATACAAACAACCGTTATGCCAAAGCACAACACTTACTACAGTCGACAACCACTCATCGACTCCAATAACTCTACGCAGTTCCAAGTCCCGAACAGGACCCAAGCCAGACTCGCAAAAGTCTACCAGAAATCCACCATACGCATATTACAGCCGCACTTTTTCTGACAAAATTCTAGCTCTGCCCTGAGCTAGAAGCACAACCATATATACACAACTGTCAACGATCCTCAACTGATCACTGAAAAGAACTCTACGTCTCAACACTAACTCCCCAAGCATTCCTTGTCTACCAACCAGACCTCATAGAGATCACAATCTAAATGGTTCAACTCTCCATTGAAACCATGAAGGATTAGTCCAATAATCACCCCATCCTGGCGATACACATCCCTGAGTCACAACTCCAAGGGTCACAAGACGATTATAAATCCATTGAGATTTCACAGTCTCAGAATACTACCAAAACCTGAACCAATCAAAACCTGGCATCTCTATTCACCCGAGATGAAACAACTCGCAAACAACACGCACCAGACAATCGTCTACAAAACAATCGTTTACAAGAACTCTCTCTCTCCTTCCATCCAAAGGAAAGAAAAAGGCCAACAAGAAACCACGACCTAACCTCGGCGTACTGCCAATATGCATCAACACTTGGTCCTCAACTAACCCCATCGACCTTATCTTGAAACCATATTAACCATGGTCAAGCAGCTGCTCAACCCCGATCATGGTACTCAATCCATCAGCTACACCAAACTCTCAACTCTTTAGCGTCATTAACACACACGCGAACATTATCCATCTGCATACTTGGTACAACTCATACCATTGCGCCTAAAACCTCACTTCAGAAGGTTGCGCTACACACCTAACTCCTGCTAGGCGCACCACGATCACGTCACAGTCTCAAGCCTGCTATATAAGCAACTCTCACAGAAAGCGTACAATTCTAAGCAAAAGAAACCTGATATAGAGACCTCTCATCCGGAGTTATTAATAACTCCCACAACCATGCGGACACCTTCTACATCTCAAAACACACATCGATCACAGGCATCGTACCCTATGATTTCTCATCCATCATCCCAGGCTGGTCAAATCACACGGTATACTGCTGAACCTAATCATTCCACACTTCATTTCCATGGGCGAACAACGTACCCATCTCTGAACCTAAGGTGGAACACAAATAACTTCCCAGCATATCACACTCGGGATACATCTTCTCAGCACTAAGCCAACCACACTGTCGAACTTGTTGATGATCTTTTCGAACCTCATGCACCCGACATGGTTCCCAAACACGATCTCCTAATCACTAGGATCTCGACCAAACCACAAACCTGCATTCCCGCAAGAATCTCACGGAATTGATACTCGTCGCAGGAATCCCTACACATTCCCATACGGCTTCAACTCCTGCTCTTCCTAGCATATCTACAACCCATACTCATTTCCACATCATTGGGCTCACTCACTCGGAACTCAATGCTCAAACCTCAAAGAGGTACACAACGTCCAAGGTCATCAGAACTACCCTAACTACCAACAACATCCTTAGATGCTACTCTAGCTACCGTTAACATCCTGATGACCACCATTAACATCCCGACTACCAGGAGATATCTCCAGAACCATTCACGTTTTGCTATCTCTACAGACACCCGGCCAAGAATTACTACGCTCGCATCCACTATGTTCCTGTCCATACTACATCTTGAGAACACGGCTCATGACATAGTATGGCTCACGACGTACCTAATCCATCACACGACCGAAACCACGTGCACTAAAAGGCTATCCTTACAACTTTCGATAACTTACTCTTAAGCGAAGCCAGCTACCCAAGCCAAAGCCATCAACCAGGCTTCGACTATACCTAAACAAAACTCTGCTCAAACCCTCAACGATTTTCCAACCGAAGCCGACCTCACACGGCTAAACCCAACTCACTGAGGAGTTCCACAACTTACCAAGCGATCAAGGCTCAACCCATACCCTACCTCTGCAACTGATAGCAATCGAGTCGCATATCACAGACCTAAACCACGGTCTCGTCGTATCAAAGGGTATACAGGTTATAAAGAAAGAAAACATGAAACACGACAACCTAAGATCGATCTATCATGTTACCTCTACCACATACCACATAATCATGCTAACACATAGCCACAAAGATTATGCAGACACAACACTGATACCGAGGAGAACTGATTAGAATGATGTGTCACTTTAGAAAACCTACTCAGATTCCTTGCTAGTAGTCACGTTCGCGAAACGCGTTTCTAACTTGGCTCCCAAGTTTATTAATCCAAACGCCTTAAGGCAACACTAATCAATCCTAAGGTCCAACCTCCATGCTCACATATTCACGACAACAACATGCTCATGTTCAAAACAAAGACAACCCAGCGCACACACACATCCTCACAAGGTGATGCACCCTCTTCCCATGGCTCATAGGTATTCGAACCCAGAGCTCTGATATCAAGTTGTTACGCCCCAAAATTCGGGGTCACGTGAAAATCCACCAAACACTAGTTTTATGAAAAAAAATATTGGTTTTCATACATTTAAATCCGCCTGTTAAAACAAATGGAATACCCAACAAAAGGATCTCTCATAAAAAAATAACATACAGATCCAACATACATACGATATATCGCCTTATGACGTACAAAACTGCCTTCAGGAATAGGCAAACCAAAAAGGAAAAACTATAAAAGTCTTTTGCTACCACGGGCACCACCAGAGCTACTTTTCATGCACATCATCACCTGAAAACAGTTTTACAAAAAATTCCACCCGTGAGGCGAAGCACAATAGAAACAGACTATAAAGCCGTAAAGTAGGAAATATGTAATCATATAGGGTGGGAGCAATAGCTTTCCACAAACCCTAAGTTTTTTCATCAGACTACACAAGTCTCCCAAAACAGTTTTATTTCATAAAACTCATGTTTTCATCCTTCAAACCAGGTATTGCAATAAATGCAAAAGATCAACCACAGTTAAGGAAAAATAATAACCAAAACATTGTTCCCTCGCAAAATGTATCATCGCAGAAAAAGATGATTTAATCCTATGTACCGAATCCATCACAAAAGGATAGAGGTAGCAACTACAGATTTCTGCCCCTTTACCATAGTCTTGAACCACTTAAGGCCTGCTAGGTAAATGCAAGTTCTATGCGGAGCCACGACAACGAATGCTTAATTTACGGACAACCACCCGAGAGTACAAAGCACCCAACCAACTCAATTTACGGGGACTAACCCGAAGGTACAGAGCACCTACGCTGCGCACATTTTCAGACTTACACCGAGGGAAACTTGTGCCAAATACACGTCGTCCCGGTACATCTAGATAATCATTCTCAAAAATCGAACCGAAACTCAACTATGAAAATATTTCACAAATATATATTATACATGTATATACAGATCCATCCATCAACATGGAAATCAACAAAACTTTTTTAAAATATTTTTTCCGTTTACACAAAACGTTTCCAAACCTGAGATTCAACCCCAAGGGTTAGCTCCAAACCTTCAGAACACAAAGTGTTGAGATTTTATCAAAAATCACCGTTTTCAAGAACACCCTTTGAAAACCATAGATATCCACAATTCATATCATGTAATAAACCAAGGAAAGCATAAAACATGTTTTTTTATCCTAAACAAGGTTTAAACATAACACATGATATATAAGCATTTCAAACAGTTATACATTAAACATGTATAAAAGACCTAAAGGCCAATCGCCACATCATCCACCAACAAACTCTCAAGGAACAAGAAATTTGATAAAAATTTCCATTAAGGATGAAAAATAAGTTTTTCCCAAACATTCGGCCAAAAACGGGTGAAAAACGGTTAAGAGATTTTGACATACCCTCACTCTTTTGATCAGAACTTTTTATACAAAAATAATTTTATTGTGAGAGAGGTACTATTAAAAAGAAGACTTCCGGGGCTTCAATTTGAATACAAAAATGACCCAATTCTGAGTCCGGATGAGAACAATATGACCAAAAGAAAAGGGTTTCACAACCAGCGAAGGTGTCGACACAAACAGAAAATGTGTCAACACAAATAGCAGAGGTGTCGACACAAACAGCAACAGAATGCACAACTCCAACTGAAGGGAAGATGTGTCGACACAAACAGAAAATGTGTCGACACCAACAGCAAATGGTGTCGACACAAACAAAAAATGTGTCGACACAAAAGAACAGGGAGTTCACTGTAATTAACCACTAAAGCGTCAAACACAAACAACATGAAAAGAGTCGACACAAATGGAAAGGTGTCAGTACAAACATCAGAGGGGTCGACACAAACAGAAAATGTGTCGACACAAAAAGTAAAATTTTCAAATTTCAGAACAGGCTACAGGGCGATGGCGGAAAGCAAACTCAAGCTACGAAAAAAGCTTCTCAGCCCCAAATTAAACCATCCAAACACCCCTTTAACATCCCACGAACATACACAAGCCCGAAACAACAAAGATACACCGAAAGAAAAGCCTCAAACCCCTTTTTCTCCCATCGAAATCAACCCAAAAGCAATTTTGTACCAAAATCCAACTTTTCAAAAAGAAACCAACTTTCCATAAATAAATCAACTTTCCATAAATAAACCAACTTTTCATGCATTTTTAAATGGTAAAAACACATATAATTGCAGGTAGCATCCTTTAAAGACAAAATAGTTTAAGACCCTACCTCGTTGAGTTAAAAACTCAACGCCTCGAATTCCGTGAAAAAAAGAACTTCGTAGAAACGAAATTCCGACCAGATGAACGCGTAGCCCTCGATGCCGATAGCAAGGATCCGTTACTCGATCGCCAAAAACAAAGCCCCAGCCCCAAGAAAATCTAGAGAGAAGGTAGAGGTTTTTGTTTGGAAAGGAAACTTAGCCTCCAAGCTTCCCAAAAGAAAATATCTCCTCCAAAATATCTAAGGCAAGATATTTATAGGCCACGAAAATATCTTCTTTTTTTTTTATTAAAAACCTCATACCACAACACCTAACGGTCCTGGTTTTCTACCCAACATGCATTTATAAGCTCGGACATGCATAAAATACACATAAACATACTATTGTAAAAATAATAAACAACACGTCGAAACGTTGCAAAAATTAAAAATGGTTAGGGTTTCACATTTCTACACTCTTTGGCCTCATTCAAAGCCTCTATAGTGTATCTCTCTTATCCCTAGACGAAACATAGGGTACATATTTATAAGCCTTCATCCAAAAACCTTAAAAAACACTTCTAGAACCTCGCGGTAGCGCTTGAGCACTCAACAAGTGCGTACTAGCACCCTACACTGCTGCCCTCTAAATGTCGCGATGCTCGAGCGCCTTGGTAACGCTCCGCTAGCACTTGGTTTAGTTCTCCCGGCGCTCGAGTGTGTAGCTAGTGGTAACTCCTGAAGTCTTAGAACTCGAGACTTTCATGTAGAGACTTTCAAGCTTCTGCCAGATCTCTTCTGTTGTCTCTATATCTATCACATTGTGTATAACCTCATATTTCATATTCAATTGAATTGAACTTGTAGCCCTGGCATCAAGTTTCTCCCAATTGTCATCGGTTATGTTCTTTAGCCTTTTTGCCTGCCAAGTATGCCTTGAAGATCTCTTGTTAGATCAACAAATTTTTTATATGCCACTACTATATGGAGAAGTTATTCTTGCTGATAAACTTGACTTCACACTTGATGTTCGGCATCTCTATTGCAATCGAGTGATTAAGCATTAATCCAAAAGTTTGACACCACTTGTTATGCAGCAGAGACACACCGTTGGCTTTAATCCATTCAAAGAAAATAGAGAATATTATTCTTGACAAAATACTTCTTAACTTGTTGTGCAGTGGACACACGCCATTGACTTTAATCCACACAAAGAAAATGGAGAATACTTAGAATCAAGAACACTCAAGAATATACGTGGTTCGGTAAAGAGTTTACTCCCACGGACGAGAAGAAATAATCCACTATAATCAATAAGGATTACGAAAACTCTCTCAATCTCTGGCCTCAAACTAAGGCTCTCTCTTGTGTATCATAAACCTAGCATTAAATTGAGCCTTTCTCTACACTCTCTGGCCTCCTTCCAAGTCTCTATAGTGTATCTCTCTTAACCCTAGACAAAACATAGGGTTCATATTTATAAGCTTTCACCAAAAACCATAAAAAAACACTTCTAATACGTCCCGGTGGCGCTCAAGCACTCATCGAGCGCGTACTAGCGCTATACACTGCTGATCCCTGAACGCCACTGTAGCGCCCGATTTCCAAACAATAAAAATCCAAGCGGATGATAACATAAAAACCCGGTTTATAGACCTCCTAACCGAAAGGGTTTGTAAAACAATTTTTTAGCAGTAAAACAAAGCATGGGGCCAAATCTTTTTGTAAAAGATGAGGATAACAATAAGTATTATACTTGCAAATGATTCCTAAAATATGCCATTACGTACCCCAAGAGATTCCCAAAGGTACCTAATAAAAGCCCTTTTTAAAACAAAGTTTCAAAAAAAAGGTGCCACCCAACGAAATCCGCTCGAACGAACTCCCCACCGCTCGAGCGGAGAGGTACCCGAGAGCAAATTGCCCAAGATCTCAAAAATGTTTCTGAGTGTTGGAAAAATGCCAATTTCCCTCATCCTTTGAACATAGTTTTTATAAATCAAAACTTGAAGTTAAAATGTATATTTAACATCGAACTAAACTCGCATAACTCAAAGATTTAAAATCCAATGATTTAAACCAAAGAGTTTCAAACAAAACCAAAGAAGTAAACCCGGTATACATGCCCAACGTCCTCTCATGCATACAATTCATGGATACATGGTCTTAGGGCCTTACAAAAACGAGTTCCACAAACCCAACTATAACCCTCAAGTATAGCAAAAGAATTACCATAATAATATATAATTCTAATCAAAATAACCCAAGAGATCACCACGATCGTTCTTCTCATTTGATCAAAAGCTTCCCGTTATAACCTGAAATGTGTTTTAAACAACATAAGCTGAGCCTCGTAGAAAATAAACTAAAGGTGAACAACTCATGACATGCGAGGATGGTTATGTAAAATACACCACGTAGTTTTATCCGAAAACTAAGCCCATTTTTCAAACAAGTTTTTATTTACGTAATCGGATTTTCATATGCAAACCAACTTCATTTTCAAGCACAACACCATGGTTTTAGCCTTCCATTTCATTATTATTTTCGTCGTTTGAATGTTTTTCCCTATTCCTAGTCACCTTCCACATTTACCACAATTTTTCAACCGTTCAATTAAGGTTTTGCAAATCTAATTCCATTCACAATTTTCATACTTTCCATTACTCTCAATCATTAACCAAGATTTTTCAAATCCAAACCAATTATTGATTTAATTATGTACCAAAACATGGACGGCGCCTATAGATAAATACCCATTCTATACCCCGACATGAAGAGCACACATTTTCGGTTTCCCACAAAAATATTGATGAGTGGGCCGCCGAGAGCACGCTTTTATACGAATTAACCCGATGGAAAGGCTTATCATATATTGCGCAAGTTTTTGGTCTTTCACTGAGGAGCTACTCGAGCCCAACTTAAGTATCCAATCAAATCATACGGTACCTTAATTAGATTATTTACATTAAAACCAATGCAAGTCCAACCCAAACATGATTCCTTCCGTCAACACCCAATACACTTAGGATTAACTCATTTAAACACACACTTTGTTTTCATTCACTTTACACTCGGGCTTAATTAATCCAAAACCCCTAATCAATCATTACGTGATTTTTATATTTCACCAAATTCATATGATTTGTTCAAAATTCCCAACCCACCATTTCATGCTTTTCACATTTTCTCGAAATTCATGTAATTTATACACAAATAGGTTAACACAATCTCTAATTTATCAAAAATTAAGTCAATTTAACCACTTGAGTTCACCAACCCAAAAATCCCCAATTTGTTCAAGGTTCAACCCAACCAAAATCCTAACTCCTTATTTCCCAAATTGATGCATCTCTACCAACAACAACGAGATAGATTTAATATAAATCATGCTTAAACCCCTTAATATCATGCTTTAACACCAAACCCCCAATCTAGGATTTCAAAAACATATATCTATTATACTTTTATGTGAATCCAACAAATATACAACTCATGTACATACAAAGATCAAGAATAATTTTAGATCCTACCTCTTAGACGATAAATCCATAAGAAACCAGGCTCTAACAAGCTCCCATAAAGCAAATCACCAACCGTTCAGTGAGGAGGGAGCTTCCAACGCATAGATTATAATCAAGAGGAGAGCAAGAGTAATCCATTAATAAAGGGTAAGAGGAGCTTAAGGGAGCTCCAAATCTGATTCTAGGGCTTAGGGTTTGAGTTTTAGAGAAAGAGAGGAGAAGAGAGAATGAGAAAAGAAGCTCAACTCGCGCTTTTAAAAAGCTGTATGCTGACCGTTCGCTCAAGCGATGTTCACTCGAGCAGTCACCCGCTATAGGCGCTCCAAACAAATAAATAAATAAATATATATATATATATATATCCTGAATTTTGATCCAAACACCTCAAAACTCATCCTAACAACTCATCATAATTATTCTCATGCATTATCAAGCATACAATTATCATCACTAATCATTAACATGATTAAATTATTAATTTATTCTGAAAAATAACACTTTTTCCAATTCCACTAAAGGTCCTAAAACAAGTTTTAATTAAATCTACAAAAATAAAAGGGTTCAGGTCCCTTCAACCTCTCCCTCTTCGAAAATTTCTTCCTCGAAATTCAACACTAGATCTCGAGTCAGCTGCCTTCCCATCAATCACCAACAATCTCTCAAAACAAGACTCTACAAAATCGTCCAACGATAGAGATGCTGATGCATCTTACACCTAAGACTGACGCATCACAGCATACCCATGTTTTCGAGGAACAAACATTCATGCTGACTGCCTCCGTACAAGGGGTCTCACTAACACTAAGGTTATTCAAACGTCGTCAAACTGAGATCTGACTCACACCACCAAGGCACTGAAACATAACTCACGCTGGATACAACCAACTCAAGCGATCAAACGCATAGCACGGAATTAATCCACCACCAAAACTAGTTTCAAACACTCTCATAATCTGTTCATAAGGACTATAACTCTCGTTTGAACTGCTGCAAACTAGTTCATCCCCATACTAAAACGCAAACCGTGGACTACTCCCGTAAGTCCAAACACATGTCATCAAACTCTGACATTGTTCACAAGGATTTACATGCATTATATCCAAAATCTTGTTCAAGTCTCCGAGATCAACTGATGACTACAAAACTCGAAACTACATCATCATTCTACGTGCATCATAAATGCTATCAGTAAAACTGAAGAGATGCTCATTCTCGAGCAAAGACAACAAACTTCTAGTACCAGATAAGAAGACTCACTCAATTCATCGAAAACCCCAAAGAACACATTGTCTTCTTAAGATTTGTAAATATTCCTCCTAAACCTTCACCCTCTACCAATCCTCAACCAGTTCCTCACTCACAAATCACAACTCTCATCTCGCGAAAACACTAGGTGTCACATCATTGTCAAGACCAAAATCCCATACAATTGAGATTACCACCACGGCATCCTAGCCATTAAGATCAATAGTCACATGAACTCATGGAGTCACTTGGGCCAAATACGCCACGCAGATAAAACATTCCACATGTACATACTTATCTACCCAAATCCAGTCACATCACCCGTCACAACACAACACACCTACGTAACCCTAAGTTTCACCATCAAACCTCTGACTCTTAGTCGATTGTTCAACCCCTAATCAATCACAATGAATCCCAGTCGATATTTACCCACACTCATAATATGTAAATCGGTCCCTCAAATCCATAACATTTCACACTTAGTCAGTTATTACACTCCAGACAACCATTAACCATACCATTCGTCAATACTTGCATATACACTCGCATATTTTCTTTACATCCGTACATACATATAGAACTTCTCCATTAGGTAGTAATAGCACATGATTCTCTGATCCTTTGCCAACGCCACTTAATCCAGTCATACCTTTCTCACCAAGTAACCAACCAGACCCCCCCTCTTGTACTAAACAGCTTTATCTTATACGCAACTCATCAAGGCACTCTATCTATCCAACTGACCACAAAAGAACCACACAACTTGATTCGTATACTATTATCTTGCTCTTCTAATGTTCGTGCTCATACACTTACTCCTTCAACGTACTGACACTAAGTTGTCACGTGACATCATTGAAACTAACGGGATCACAATCTCTCTCAACTTCTCATCAATTGAGCATATGCGTCCTTATGAGAGAATTCTTTCTTCATACGGACAAGACCTTTCCATTCCAAACCCGGTAAACATGTTGGGCCAAAAGCTCATATTGACGATGGCCTTTCAACTGTCAAATTCTTCGCGACTCACATCCTTACCACGTTCTGTTAATAATCTCAACTTAATTGCCTATAACTTGTATCCTTACCACGAGTAGGCAACTGACCACTAACCCTAAGAAAACTGAACAGTTTAAAATGTCAAGCAGAACGTCAACCGAGACTCATAAAAGTCATTCAAAAACCTACAATGTGAACACCTTGGTCACCAAGACTTCTTCAAGGATCTTACTCTGATAAGAGCGAAGGATGACAGCATTCCCATACAAACCAAAACATACATTATATAATTGTCAAACAACTTTCAACTAATCTCTGTAGGCGTAGGTTCTACATCTCAACACTAACTCTTCCGTTAGAAAAGAACATGCGTTCCAGGCTTACTAATACTGATACCCCAAGGGACACAACCCGGACATTCATACTTATAGGGTAGAGCAAACAATTCTTCATCAAGAGGCTACGAGGAATCCATCCTACGCTTATATGATCACAAAGGTATAGATTCACCTGGCATGATCAAAAGAACCACAATAAGGGTACAAGATCAATGGAGATTTTCACTTTCTCGAAAGATAATCCAATCAAGAATCAATTAAAGGTCCCGTCATTCGCGTCCCATAAAGATAAAATAGCTCACACATAATAACCGTCCACAAGGTAACTCTCTCTCTGCCCAGAGAAAAGAAAAGGTCAACTAGAAGCTCTCACTCAACACCATCACATTCTAGGTACCCATTAAATACTCGATTTAGGAGAATACTATCCATCTATCCCTTGGTTGACATAGACTATCACCATACAAATGTTGTCGATCTCAATCACGATAATTATACACTACAAGAAAATACACTTTTGTCGACAATTTTTGCCAACCAAATAATGTTTGGTTGGCGAAAGTATAAACTTTTTGCGATCAAATACAGTTTGGTCAGCAAAGGTGTCGACTTTCCGCAACCAATTACATCATGGTAGGGAAAAGTATACTTTTCCGCGACCAATTGCATTTTGGTCGGCGAAAGAGTACAGTTTTTCGCGACCAATTTGATTTTGGTTGACGAAAGAGAATAGTTTACCACGACCAAGTTAATTTTAGTCGGCAAACGCTTAAGTTTCTGCGACCAAGTTGATTTTGGTCAGCAAACATATAAGTTTCCACAACCAAGATGAATTTGGTCGGCGAAAATAAACACTTTTAGGCCCAAACATTGTTTGGCGTGAAGTTTGGTTACAATATTCTTAAAAAAATATATTTTAATCATTTCATGATCAAAATATTATTTGGCAAAAATTACTTGTATAAAAACCATATCGAATTATCTATATTATTATTAATTTTTTTCTATTATGATTTCTCAAAATAAAAAATAGTTAATATTCAAAAAACTATCTTTATAATAGTTTAGATTTTAATTTTAAAGCTTAAAAAAATTATAAAATTAGTTATATAACTATCAAAAAATACCTAAAAGTAGTAATAAAAAATAAAAATCTCTTATCTTGTACTATTATTATGTATATTTTACTATTAAATATAAATAACTTTACACTCTCTATATTATCTATCCTTAATAAGTTATATACAAATTTTCAGAAAAATATAATTTTTTATTTTTTAAAACAAATATCTAATAGTATTAATTATTAAAAAAATATTAAACTTAAATTATGAGGACCGCAAATTTAGCTAGTTATATATATGTTAAAGATAATAAAAATTAATTTGATAATTTCATGAATAATTTTGAAATCAAAGATAAATTTAACTCTTTTATAACATTAATTTTTAATTTATATATTTATAAATATTTTTATAAATAATATACAAATTATATTTTTAACAAATAAATGAAACCTAGCTATGTGAGTGTAAGTAAGCGTCTAATCATATTCTCCTCTCACTCTGAGACCAGAGTCTCAACATCTCCATTACTCTCAATCTGAACTCTCACGCCGCACGACTGTCCACTGACGCCTCACCGCCGACGCATCACCGGACGGTTCACCGCGCGGCGCCTCGTCGTTTCATCATTCACGACTCACAACGCTCACGCATCACTGCAACCCTAACGCCTCGTCGTCGATTTGCCGTCTCTCTCGCCGATTAAACAACGAAATCACTGTAGATACTCAGCCCTCTCTTCGTCCGATCTCTCTCACCGCCGCTACGATCTCTATCACTCGTCGCTCACCGCTGCTCTGATATCTCTCTCTCTCTCTCTCTCTCTCTCTACGATGCTCACTACCGCACACTGGCTTTCATCGCAAAGGTCACTCCGTGCTTGCCCTAACCCTCTCGTCTGCTCCATTGCCCTATAAATTGATTTTGCCCTAACTCTTTTCTCAGGCTAGGTCTAGCTGTGAATCGAGCTCCTTGCGTGTACATATGGATCCTCATACCTGTATCCCGTGCAACAGGTAAAGAAAATTAGAGACTTTTCCAAACAACTTTGTATTGCGTTATGTGGTGTGCACATACAACTTTCTTGAATCTGCTTGAATTGTGCTCAAATTAAGTGACATGTTGTTGGAATTTCTTTAATTTTCAGTTAAATTGATAAGAAATTAGAACACTATTGTTAAATTTGAACACTATTGTTTTAGTATTTTATGTTATTTTATACTTATTATTATTGTTATCATTAATATTATTATTTTCATTCGTGTAATGGGGATAGTGAGAATTATTATGCCAAAATTTGTATTAGTCATGTGCTTCAAAATTTGAGTATGATGGACAAAAGCTTCAATACACACCCTATGTTTGAGTGCACTATATGCTATTTTATGAATGTATGTGGCTTAATTTATGAATGTATGTGGCTTTCAGCTATAAATTATTTTAAGTGTCAAATCAAAACTTGCCAAATTAATGTGGGCTTGGGCAATATTATGAGTTATGTGGCTTTTGGTTATACTTTTTGTTGCTAAATTTATGAATTTGTGAGGTTATTGGATTATGAATCAGTATGGCTTTTTAATTAAGATTTAGTGTGGCTTTGATTATTAATTTTGTAGGTAATGTTATGAAGTACATATGGTACACTCCAAAAATGAGGCGTGTGCTGAAATTTTTCATAATATGATGGTTCATGATTTGGCATCGCTTTTATTATGTAATATCTAATGAATTTGTAGTGAAGTGTGATTTCAGGATTACTGAAGTGATTCTTAAATGGAACTCGGGTTTTGGAGTTTGTTCATAATTATAGAATAGTTTGACAAATATGTAGCCTTAGAATTTGACTATGTGATGCTTTTATTTATTTATTTATGAATTTGATTATGCGATGCGACGATGATATAACAGCTCAGACACAAAAATACTACAGTCGTGTTTATGCACAAGATGTAATGTTACTGCTTGTTTCTGCATCTGAAAGAGATCATGACAAGGATTAAATTCTAAGCCAGGAATTCAAATGGTCATTTTTTGGTTTCTTTGAAACATCAGAAGAATATGGTTTTATAATAAGGTGATCCTAAGCTACAGCTTGATTACATGTCCAAGTCAAATTCAGCTACCTAGGTGCAACTAACAAATAAAATAGGCTTTAGAGTTACTGAACTGAATATGTAAAAAGTTACTTGCTCATCATTTGATTGGGATTAGACATATCAGTTCATTTTGTCGTTGCAATTTAATAAACGTGTATATATTTTAAAACTTCATCAGAATTTTAACTTTGCAGTTCTTGGATCAGCTCTACATGGATTAAGGAATTGTATTGCCTATGAATTTG